>PNEQ01020788.1:12752-25148 GCA_003012365.1 Medauroidea extradentata | reverse complement strand
CACCCGGCAATAACTGTACGGTGCGATAGTCACATGCAGCTTGCATCCTGTTTGGCCACAAAGAAGAGCCAAATGTTTGTCTCCCACTCTCTCCCAGCAATAGTCTTTAGCTTCAGATAATTCAAACTTGGTATAGCTACACCAGTGCTCACGCTGGTGTAGTGCAGTTGTACCAAAGATCTGTCGCGATGTAGTTGGTGTATATACGCCAGTGCTGTTGAATGAAACGACTAGGTGAATTTTGTGTCATGTGCATCAACTGTGTATAATGATTTGTTTAAGGAGTAAGGACTGACCAATAATCAAGTTTATGAAAATAAAAGTGTAAATGCACTAGTCTACAACTAAAATTAATATACGTTTGTCTCAGGGGTGAATTTTAAATGTGTGTGGTGACTAACACATGGTATTAACATAACCTCAGCACTTAAAATTTTGTATGCAAGTTAAGTATTTTTTATTTAATTAATTAATTTTGACTCTTATAATAGCACATAGGAATAATTTATAGAACTGGCATGCTTATGTTCGAGAATATTTTCTTTTTAACAGAATGATGGCATTCCGTTGTTGTCAGAGTTTTTATTTTATCACATCTATGTCATATAAGAAACCCAGAATTAGTGTCTGTTTCAAATAATTTTTCTATGTGCAATTACAATTCAATAAAAAAGGCTTACCTTAAATACGAAATGTGAAGTATTGAGGTCATATTATTACCATGTGTTAACCACCACATGACCACACACACAAAAATTCACCCATAACATAACATACATTACTTTTTGTCATTCACTATTGCTATTCCACTATCGTTTACAAGATAAACCTTCATCTCAAACAAACTTTACGAATCAAATCGTCATAAATGAAACATAACTAATTTTAATGTGGCGTGCTCGTTTACTACACTACACCAGCTACATCTCCTCCAGACCAGGTATAATTTTTTCTGCAAAAATTACACTTCTGTAGCTACACCAGCTTAATGAAACTCGGTGTAATCACATGATGTCACATCCTGTTGAATGACAACACATTTTTTTCTGGTTTAGCGACACCAGCTTGCATGAAACAAAACTTTTGTTTCCGTGTCTGGTGGTGGCCCAGGGGGGGGGGGAAGAGAGTATACCTAGGTTTCTTTGCCACCACCCTCACTACAGCACAGCAAAAGAAAATAAACCAGCAGGGCACTTAGTTCGTTAAAGAAGCAAAAAAGAAAACAATCCAGCATTATCTCACCTTTTTTTCCCTCTAGTTTCACAACAGATTGAATTGAGCTCGGCTTGATCTTGACAACTTCGGCTGTGTTATTGATCACCCGGCACGCAAGGCATGTTGCTGTGCAATTCACTGCAGCGTAAAAATTGCCTATGACACAAATACAACCTGTTCCGTATTATGCTGCATGTGGGCTATAAGGTTTTTATTTTATTACTGTTCACAACATATAAAATGGCCTGCACTCAAGCTTTATCTTGTGCTGATAAGTTGTTTATATTTCTGCTATTTTATGGTATTTTTCGATGAAAAAGGTTGTATTTACGTGTGTGGTATCAGTTTGTAGGTCAGCGGCACAAAGAGTTGCGTTGATGGCAGTTTAAAGTTTTCTTTTCTGTGACGTGAAGTTGTTTTCAATTTTAATTGGATACATTTTCCGACTTAAACAGCCTACAGTTTTTTTAACCAAATATTAAGTTTTTGTACTTTACATTTAAGCTGCACATGATCAAGTATGAACATTATTCGTGGCGCAAAACGCGGTGCTCGCAATTGTTTATATTTTTGGAACCAGGGGAGTGTAATTTGGGGATTATGGGGGTGATTTTATTTGAAAGACATCTTTTCATTATACTAAAATATAATTTCAATAAAAAATGTGTTTATTTTAAGTCAGTTATTTGTTCTATGTTAACATAAAAAAAATTTTAAAACACTCGCAATTAATGAATTTTGAAAAAAAATGTTTGGGGGTCAAAATTTATTAACTCAGGACTAATTTCAGCTATGTAACGACATAAAAATCTGGCACCGTGCGGTGTGGTTAGATTGAGGGTCTTAGTATAAGTCAAACTCGATGGGCTGTTATGATTTCCAATTCAATGAGACATGCATTGAAAGTTGTGTTGGGCAATATCAGGATTTTTATCAATTTGACCCCTAAGGATAGAAAAGGAAGGAAATTTGTTTTTTGTGAATCATATTTAATGAGCTATCATGATTTTAATTTCAATTGGATATTTGTACAAGTGCCTAACATGAAATTTAAAAATTTTTTGAAATTCTAAGGGGTGCCACCTGAAAGGTATTAGAAAAAGGGTAAACCGTTACTTTAATTCAATAAACTTCCAGTTACGAACATTATGTTTATTTGCATGACTATGATGCTTACTGAAAAGTGATTTCATGGTTTTTCGAAATTTGACACCTAAGGGGAAGAAATATATTTGTTGTCGATATATTGTTAATGTAGAGTGAACCTAATGGCCTATTGTAGGTTTCACGTCAAAAAGTGAAGGGATCTGATTTTAGAATTTTTAGAAATTTAACACTTAAAAAGGGTGAACAAAATGTGAAATGTGTTTCCGTAAATCATCCATATCTTTCGAACCCATCTAGATACAGATTTGCTTAAAGTTGATAATTAAAATACCTGAAAACAAATTTCAGAATTTTGATAAATGCAGCCATTATGGGGTGAAAATAAGTTTTTAATACATCTACAATATAATTTAAACCCAACAAATACTTTTTCACTTTAATTGAATGTGTACTTATAAAAAAATGTGTCTAATGATTCAAATTGATGGTTACATAAATACTTGAAAAGTTACACAAGTTCACTAAACTAATAATGTACCTCAGGACAATTTTAGGACAGACAATCTTAAAAACATGTACATACTACCATCGAGAAATAATTTTGTGTATTTTCAAATCTTAGCAAAACTTAATGTGGTACAATCTCTTTGTTTGCGGGCCTGTGTGTTTTTATAATCATTATTATTATTGTTTAAAAGAATACTGCCTATATTATTGGGTATGCTACAAGTATTACAAGTAAGCAAACCCATGGATGGACAGCTTGTTATTAATACAAATTAAATAGCTTTCGTTATTAATTTGAATAGATTTGTGTAAAACTTTTGAGTACATAGCAATTTGTTTTTCTTTACAGGTCACTGTTCATGAATTTCTGAAAACTCCTACTGCTGAAAATTTTTTGAATCTAGGTAGCAGTCGTCAGAAGTTGCTACTTGATGAAATAAAAGTAAGGCCAGTTGTTGTTTATTTGTGTGATAGTAATAACAACAGAATGTAAGGGTGTGATCATAACTTTAGCGCAGATAATTGGAAGTTGTAAAATGTATGTCTTTCATTGCAGCAGCATTTTCATATTTATCTTCTTTGCAGTTGTTAGCATGTACAACCATGAAAAGTAAAAATATGACTGCTTTCTTGTTGCAGAGTTATGAAGTTGGCTCGTATCTTGTTCAGGCTATGTCTTTGTTAATGAAAGTATCTGCACTGAGCAATCATTCTTCACTGTCTGTCCAAAAGTCTTCCCTAGAGTGCAGTGAGGTACTGTACCAAGAGATCTTCAAATGGGGACAAGAAAAAAACCAAAATGTTGATCTCATTAACAGTCTTTTGGTTCATTTAGGACTTCTTAAGGTAAAACATTGCATGTTGCCAATGTTAGCTGTGTAGTATGTTTAGGGTTCTTTGAGAACGTGTTACACAAATTAAAGGGTCATATTTTGATTGGAATTCACAGTAATTTAAAAAGCAGTACAGAATAACAAAAAAAAAAAAAAAAAAAAAACTAAACAGTTTTTGCTACCATATTGTCAGGTTTCAAAAGAACCATTGATTTTGTGATTTACCCTATGGTAAATTTACATTCATATCACGGTTATTTCATACCAAATCACCTATGGCCATGTGCCTCAATGTCACAGATTTTTTTCAAATTTTTTTCTTACACATGTAGTCACGTATACGGTATAATATAAGGGTAAATGAGTTTTCGGGGTCGGGAGAGAATTGCTGAAGAATTATTATTTAATTTTTGATGAAATTATGTTATTTTAAAATGTGCATTAATTTATGAAAATTGCTATAATTCTCTTCTTTTCCAAGCTCCCAAGTCCTTTTTGAATTTAAAGGAAAGCTACTTTTTAATTTATTTATAGAAATACATTTAAAAAGGATGCAAAACCATTACAGTAATTTGCATCTTGTATACAACACTTTTGCTTGGAAAACACTGATAACTTCTTCGCAAAAGCTATGAATCGGTGGAGACAAGCTCAGTGCATGTGACTGCGCCACTACCAGACATCTGTGCTGTGTGCGAGATTCTCAGTAGATAAGCAGTGCACAGTGTTGTCAAGTTTCCTGCCGGGCCTTGTTGTGCATTGCGGCCCAGGTGCAGATTGTCGTTCTGTTGCCATATGTACCCTGAATTTAACACAGACAATCTTGAAGAAAAAAAAACACTGCATGATACAACAGTGTTTACAGTATTCTTTACATCTTGTATACATATTATTTATTGCTCTTTTAATTCTACGAATAGACTCATTGCTTCGAAACATTACACATAAAAAATATATCAGTTTCTCCTGAAGTGGCTTTCAAGTACAGTACCGTACATACGATCAATTTACAAGAAATTGAGTTACATAATGAATGCAAGAACTTAACCATTACATAAGTTGGCATCTCACTGTTTGTTAAATTATTTCAAAAATTAAAATATGAACATAATAGTGGGTTCATACCAACCACTTGCAGTAATCTCTTGGTTTAACGACTCTCAAGGGACTGAAAAAAATTGTGCTTAAATTGAAGAAGTTTTTAAACTAAATGGTGATAGTATGTTGGACTTTACATGGGACCAAAAAATACAGTTGTTTAAGTGAAAAAATCGTTAAACTGGAAGACCTTAAACTTAGCGATCACTGTATGTATCTTATCAGTTCATGAATGATGTCAACTACAGCTGCCAAAATGTTAGAACATTGAGGGAGGGTGAGGAGAATAGATATGGAAAGTTTCCCGTATGTTGTGGGAAATTATCTGGACGGATTTTCACATGGATAGGAAAGCCTTCAAAGATTTTGTTGTGGCCCTTTTATTAAACACAAACAGAACATACATCAAGGCCTGAAAACTATTTCATTTTACGACAAATATCAAGAGTCTATTAAGCTTGTGCCAGGCAATAAAATATGTATATCCTGTCAAAAGTTAGTGATTCAAGATGAAGACTACAAGAAAAAGGAGCATGAAAATGAACTCTTCAGGATGTGAATATGAACCAGATAACATTTTTACTATAGAGAAGCTCATTCAAAAGATATAGGTAATAGGCCTACAGTAAAATCTTGTTACAATCCCCTTTATTACAACTATCCTGGTTTTACAACCCATTTTTTGAGGTACCATAAAAATTAGGATAAAAAATTTAAGGAAAATCTGTTAAGAAATATATTTGTTCAACTTGTTGCTCATCCGTGTTCATGGTGAGTGCTTAACTGTAAGAAATGCACGGCTAAAAAAAAGATAACACCCCTCTTGACTGAAAATGCCAGCCAATACCCATTCACTCCCCTCCCCACCCCCCCAGCAATACTCATTGTGTTTGTGTGAGGGAGCATCAATTGGTGTGCCTTGTTTACACCACAGCTGCAGCCAACTGCCCCCTCCGCACCTCCATAACGGTTTGACAGTCACATTGAACTTACATCCTGTCTGGTCGCAAAGCAGAGCCTCATGTTTGTTTCTCCCCTCCCATTCTCTCCCAATTGGCTTATTATGTATCACCAAGAGAAAGTTGCTTCGTGCACACACCGCACTGTCGAGTTTACTTCAAAAGTGATCATGTACGATCAAACTACGCTTGCGCTCGTGAGCTCTAATTCAAATATGAAGAAGAAAACTGAAGCAAATTTGCGTGGGTATGAGAGGCCACGCAATGTAACAAAATCTTTGCATTACTAGTCAAAATAATTAATTAAATACTGTCTTCAATCAAGCTTGATCATATAATGATTTTTAAATACACAAAACTGCTTAAAATAGGTTTACTTTGTTGAAATTAACTTTAATGTGTTGTGAAAAAGAAGTGGAACCATAACCTAAATCTATAGCTTGTGTTAAGCCCTACTCCAACGCTACTCACAGCTACAGTAGGCCTCTTTATTTTTTTGTCTTTTTTATGAAAAAGAGAGTAGCAAAACGGTGGCTACATGGGAAAAGTAAACACTGGACATGAGCGACCTATTTGCAACGAACAAAATCAATTTTCCAAGGCTACAAGGCAGAGTGTTGTGATTTTTGATAAGAATGTTATGTTAGCTGGAAATTTTGAAAAATAAGGAGGATGATTACAGACAGCATCGTGGTACATAATAAGCAGAAAGAACTTTTCATATTTTAATGATTTCGTACCTCTTTTGAACCCTCATTGGACCATATGTTCGCTCATGCCCAAATCTATTGTATTGTCGGTTACATATCTGTTATAAGCCTATGTAAAAATAATCCCAGATATTAACAGAACAATTGCAGTGCAAGGAAATTGTAGTTCTGTCAGTAAGATATGCTGTATTTTATTTTGACTACAGTAAAATACCTATTATAAAGCATTTGCTGTCATGTGAAATGTTCATGTGGACCTAAGTATATATGAAATTTTTGTTTTGTTTTACATCTATTTACACAAAGCTAATGTTACTCATTTTAAAAATATTATAAACACAGCAAATGATTTGGTTTCAATGTTGGAATATGCTGCCACAGAGTGGGCTCCATATGTTGGAAATAGAGGTGCAGGAACTGGTGAAGGTGCAAAGAAGGGCAGCGTGATAGATGAAGGATAGGTGGAGAAGGCAGGGGAAGGATGGAGAAGAGGAAGATAATTATAGTGTAACGAAGGGAATGGAGTGAACAGACAAAGAGTTAAAAAAAACTTGTCACAATGTACAGAGTTGTGAATGGAGAGAGAGAGGATGGCAAGATTACTGTTGAACCAAAACTTCTGATGTCACTTCCTTTGCAGAAAACTTTTTCTCCGAAGGAAACTATGTCTCAAGCAAATACTGTCGTCCATAATCGCTCGAGGAAAGTAAAACCCTATCTCAATGGCAAAAAAAGCAAATTGCTTTGTTAATCGGCTTTGCGTCTGTGGTACATAATAAGCCAGCATGCATCGTCTTTGTTTCCGTGTCTGGAGATAGCCGGGGGAGGGGGGTGAAGAGGCGACATGTTTATTATTTTCACTTATTACATCACGAAAAAAGAAGACCAGCATGGCACACAGCTTTAAGAGAAGCAAAAACGAAAGCAATCTGGCATTATCTCATCTTTTTTCCCCCTTTAGCTTCACATCAGGTTCTGTGCATTAGAATTGAGCTTGGACAGTACCTACCTACTCTAGAGAGCTGAGGAGAAAATGCAAGGTAGAGTAGCAGGGTGGTGATTAGGGCAGCACAGCCCCACACTTGTCACCCCCAGCCGAATTCCTGAGCCTTGCCTTCTCCTCGGCTCTGGACAGTACTTGATTTTGACAACTTCCGCTGTGTTACTGATCACACAGCATGTGAGACGTGTGGATATGCTGCGACTTAAGAATGACTTATGATGCAAATGCAACTAGTCCCATCACCATATGCAGCATTTGGACTGATAAGGTTTTTGTTTCATGCTCGCTCAACTGGGGAGCGGTAAGAACAACTGCAGCCAGCGCGCCAAAAACTACTTCCCCTCTACCCACAGTGCAGAGAATTAAGCTGGTACGCAGTGCCATAGTTTTATGATTTTTTCCTTTAGGCCTAAGACTTCTAAGTGGTGAGTAATCCAGTCATTTTATACGTGACAGGACTTTGAAAAGTCTGTTTTTAGGCCTTTGAGGGGCTCGGAATTAACATTCCTATTAGGTGTACTAGTTTTTAAAAAATATAGGCATTTTTTGATGTGTTTGTTTAACAAACACACTTATTGGTATCCAGGGTGGCCATCAACCTGGGAAGAAGTGTGAAATTGTGAAGGGCCTGAGGAAAATGTGGGAAAAGTTTGGAATTTGACCAGTCTGCAAGGAAAAAGTTTTGTCAGTGTGCGTAACATGTGGTGAATGACTCACATTTACGAGAAAAATAAATATTCTTTAAAAACCGCAGTTAATTTACTGATAGGATAGTACAAGTGTTTTACAATTTTACAGGAAATTGAAAAATTTACTGTTATGTAGACTTTTGTTTCCTAGTTAGTTTTGGGATTTAATTCAGCAGGTGGTTGCAATGATCATTCTGTACAAACCATTGACAAGATTCCATGCCTATTGAGTTCCTGTTTTGTTATTAGTGTGTCGCACAGTTGTAAGTTGGGCTGTTAAAAGGTGGCAATGTGCGAGACTGTTTAGAGGAATGACAAATTTAAAAAGTTTCGTCTTGCAGTTTTTTTAATCGTGAACATTGTGCAACATCATACATAGTGAGGTTAGCACCATGTTAACAAATTATTCATGTCGTCATGAGGTGGAGTTTCCGTGGGCCACTGAGGACCCGAGAAAGACAAATGCAGTGAAAAGTGCAAGATCTGCACAAATAGTTTCAAGTGTTTGATACAAAGGGCCGAGGTGCCTTTTTAAGCAATGTCAAATTAAATTTCATCAGAGAACAATCTAACCAAGCCAGGAACATGCAAGTACAACTGCATTCTTTTCTGCTCTTTCTAATCTGAGTTTATTTTAAACATCTGTAGAACTAAATGTACCAATACAGCCAGCCGGTATTTTCTGTGGCAGTTATTTTCAAGGTAAGTTCTATTTTCTATTTATATTAAAGTGCAAATCAAAAACTACAAGCCATTCAAAATTGCAAATCTTTGTTTATCCATAAGTACACAAAAAACAGGCTCCCTTTCACACTAGATTTTCTTCAGTCTGTACCCTTAAAAATGTTCAACAATCAGTGCCTTTGTGCCCTAATGTGTCGCAAAACACACATTTCGTACTCATAGAGGTGTGTAACATATAGGCTTTTGATGACTTAACAGTGCTTGATATCTTCTCGTCGAGTACTTGGCCTGCCGTCCTTATACACTGCTCAATATCAATTTTCTTCTTCAGCATCCAAGTGATTTTCCTTTGTATAATTTTCAGCTGCTAGACTGCAACGAAATGTTCACAGTATTTCGTCAAGTAACATACTTTCGAGTGGTGTCAGGATTGGAGGACAGTCCTTGTGTTTATTCCTAAGCTCTCGTAATGTGGTTCTAACCTTGTCAAGGATAAACTGTATCGCTTTTGAATCACGCAATGTATTGAGACATAAGGTTAACAGTTCTCTTGTATAAATTTCTTTGAGTATACCTGTATTTCCAAACCTTTTTTATTGCACTAATGGCCTTCGGGTAATTTAAAGCAGTTGCAGGAAAACTCTCAATTCATAAGCGTTGCCTTTAGTAGCTTTGTAAGAACTTTTCATTATCATCAAGATCAGAAGAATGTGTTTTTTCAAACTGAGTCCACCAACCTAGCCATTGTGATAAATTGTCATCAAAAGATTTCAGTTCTGATTTGGGAAGTTTAAGTTTACAATTATTAGTTTCAGCGCCGTGACATAAAGATACTGTACCAGTACCATCACGTTATTTACATTCTCAAATTCACAGCATGTAAAAATATCTTCTTGATACTGCTGTACAGTTTGAAGTTATCTGTTTAAAGACTATTCAAACTGATCTTCGTTTGCAACTATTAAATCAAAAATTTTGTCATCTATGATCCTTACCTTTGCGTTTAATGTAAAACATTTTGTTTTCAGTCATTCAAAATCATTATCTGAGAACGCAGCGGTAGCTTCCTTCTCAGTTTTTTATACTAAAGTACGCAAAGGGCCTCTCTTTTTCTTCAGAATTACAATTTTGTCCATGTCACGGTCTCTAAATTTTTTACTTGTATTTACATTAAAGTACAAATCAAAAACTACAAACCATTCAAAATTGCAAATGTAACGGTGTGTGTTCGTAAGTTTTTGACCTTGTTCACTACCAAAAAACCTATAGACAGAACATTCTCAAAGACATAACATACATTTCCAACTATATATATATAAACCTGGAAAATCTTTTTGTAAAACTTAAAAAATCTCTGGAATTTGTGTTCTAATAACACAGTGGCCACCGTGGGTATCATTTAAAATCTTATAATGGTGACACACTGCAACAGTTTATGCGCAATAGTCAAAGAAAATAGACTCAATGGGCCACTGAAAGGCTTCAAATTGTTGCAATATACTTACAGGTAAATAATACGAGCTGCTCTGTTGTGGTCTGTATGTTTTGCCCAGGTGAGCAGGATGGATCAAGCACGCATAGCCGGCTGAGAGTAAGACGAGCCATGGCCAATTTCCCACCCTCCCCTCCCCATACCGACCCTGCGGCACGGCTGCGCCACCACACATGTCACGACATGCTGGGTTTTCAACAATGTCAACAACTTCAGACAAATTTCAATTAAAAAGAAGTTAACTTTGCAACAATAAATAATATGATTTTTCCATGCTAAGTGAATGGAAATGGCATGTCACACACATTTTTATGCAGTGTTTTGTGATAAGAGACTGAAGATTGCTTTTTAAAGTTTAATTTTTTACGCAGGCATCTGACTGACTATGGAAATTATTTGCACTTAATTGAAAAATTGTATTTTGCACACCAGCGATGACTGAATGCCTAAACTTTATGCGAAAAATTGCAAATTTTTGTTTATAGAGTTTTGGGTGGGTCAGAATCAGCCCAAAATGTCACTATTCCTCTAGTACAACTCTTTACTGTGAGGGGTTGTAACAGCAGGATTCAACTGTAGATTGTTCACCAATCAAAGTTTACGAAATAAAGATAAATGAAAGAACAGCTTACTTAAAGAATAAAATACAGTGAGTACAAGAAAGTTTTACTGCATAGGCAAGTAAAGGCCTAAATATCAAAACTCCTATGCATGGAAAGCACTGGCATTGAATCGACAATGGTATGTTTGGACTGCAATACACTAGTGGAGAAAGGAAGGAAAAATAAGTAGAGAATCATTCAGAAATTTCAAATACTGATACTCGTTCTAAGAACGTGGAGCATTAAAAAAATTTTTGATTGTGTTGGTGCTAAAGAATATTTGCATACAAATTCTTCAGGAAGATATATTAAGAACATCCAGCTTTAATAAAAAAAAATTGTGAAGATGTAATTGAGTCAATGAATTTTTTTATGATGAAATTTGTGTAAATGTAACAATTGAAAATGTTAGTTAAAAATTAAGACTACAATTTAAAAGACCTTGTTTGAATACAAAGAGATAAACTAAGGGCCTGTATTACCACCTCCTGATAAAGTTCTCTATAAAACATATCTGGAAGATAGTCCAGAAAAGTATATTACGACCCTCTGATATCGCTTATCCGAGAGACTATTCACTGGATAGGCCGTCAGCTACTACGACATGCTGATAGGTTCTTATCCTAAAGTTAAACGTGTAATTGGAACAAAAATGGCATCATATATGTTTGTTAATCATGAAGTTGAGGTTAGGATCCCACTTCACAAAATGGAGACGTATAAATTTCAGTGACTGCAGAAAACGTAATATAAATTATGAGTTTATTAATAATTATGTAGATATTTCAGCTTAAATTTGTCGTGTTATGACTTATTTTGGTTTCGAAGCAATTATTAACACTATTTTTTAACTATTTTTTTAACCAGTATTTATTGTGTTGCATGTGTGAATTATAAAATTAAATTTTTTTGTGGTTGTTATTTTATTTGATAACTGTATTTTAATCAGTAATTTACTTAATGATGTTTAAACATGAGAAACTGTGACTATTTGTAATATTTGCGAAACCTTAAAACCACAACAACCCAACGAAACAAATTTCAACTAAAAAGTATACAGTTAGCTACATTTTTACTACCAATTTATGAAAGAATTAACCAAGTACCTCCGAATATCTACCTGATAGCCAATCCAGCAGATAGTAATCAGCCAGTTTTATCAGGAGGTGGTAATACAGGCCCTTAAGGGCGTTCAGTGGGGAAAAATTCATAATTTTATATTTGTATAAAATAGTGTTAGTTTTGTAGACATTACTTCAGAGAACATTAATATCTAACGGAAAAAAATTAGCTCATCTAGTTTTCCCGTAATGTCACTTCAAAGTCAAAATTTGCATATTTTTACTTCATACAAAACTTGAAAACCAGTAAATATAATGAAATGAAAAAAATCTCATCAAAACTACACGTCACCGTCTACGGCTTGAAGCATATACAAACACATTATAAAATATTTCTGTGTTTAAAATAAATTTCTAAAAGTACCAAAAAAAATTT
>PNEQ01020788.1:0-12652 GCA_003012365.1 Medauroidea extradentata | reverse complement strand
CAATACGCAAATTTTGACTTTGAAGTGCCATTACGGGAAAACTAGATGAGCTAATTTTTTTCCGTTAGAGGTATATGTACTCTCAAGTAATGTGTACAAAACTAACACTATTTCATACAAATATAAAATTATGTTTTTTCCCCACTTGAACAACCTTAAGATACAAAGTTTTGTGAATTATGCCCAAAAAAGTGTAACTGCAAACAGCTGTGGCATTCATTTTGTATGTATCTGCACACATCATCAAAATGTTAAAGTGATAATGCAAAATGTTGGAATAACTCCCCCAAAAGCTACGTCATATTTAATGCAGTCTCTGAAGAGTGTATGCTACATTGCTGTCCTAACTCATACCTGCCAACTTTTATGGTTTGCCCATAAAACTTATGGTTTTAATGTTATATTTATGAATTTATGGGGAAGGACTCAAATGTAATAGTTTTTGAACAGTAAATTTTCATTCACCATTCTGTACATGTTTTATTATGATGCTACCATAGATCATACGGCGAAGACACGTCACACTAACTGAGAAAAAATGGCTTCTTGTTGCCGTGTGACATTTGTACATATCGTTGAAGTCTTTATAAATGTGTCGCACTCTTGTCTCATTGTGTCAGTGAATGTAGGTTGTCTCTGCATGGTTCGGCAATCTGCAAAATATGTTTGTTTGTGATGGTATTTGTACGATTTATGGTGTGCACAGAAAAATAGTATTGGTAAAATGAGTGGTAAACTTAAAAATATGTATTACGAGGGGTTTAGGAAAGAATATACAGAAGAATTTCCATTTATGGTAAGGGACGGGATAATGTGTTTAATCACATGATACAAACATACTGAAAACATAAAAAGGTTGCCTCTTGTTGTATAAAAGTGAGACTTTTTTTTTTTCGTTAAAAGTAATAATGTTGAAGGTACATCAGCAGAATCCTTCTTCACATCTTTTCGTGTAGAACGTTAATTTCCAATTAGTGTAGTGGACCATGGCGGATTGTTGTTATCACACAATTACAGTATCCTTTTGGTAGAAATATATATTGTATTAGCAAAATAAATATAAAAGTTTTACATTCTTGTCAGGACTACTGTCCTTGATTTATATATTAGAAGGGTGGGGGTAAAAATTTGGTCTTAACAGTTCATATTGACAACTTTGTAGCATGAACAAATTTTTGGCAGTGGTTTGCATTTTCTTTTAAATATGACTATGTAGCAATATAAGTTTTAGTACAGAGGAGCATATTTTTCAGTGTACTACACAGTGATTTGTTGTGTGCCAATGGATCCACAGATAAATTTTCTCCCAACTAGATAAATAGGATATCTACAGTGTTCTTTTATTGCAACGACTAAAAGAACGCCTGAAAGAAATAAAGAACACTGGTACTAGAGATACCAATTTGCTTTCAAAACTGCCACAGTGAATAAGCCTGTATAACTACAGAAACACACACAAGCAATGGCCACGCACAATGTTAAATAGCTACCATAGTTCAATGGCCTCTTACGCTTACAGTGTGTTTTCGTCAGTCTATTTTGACCTATTTCTGTGGCGTTTGTCATATTTTTGCCATGCAATACAATACACAAGAGTATTTTCTGTATTGTACAGTAGGTACATACCTATATTAGTGTTTTTGCTTACTGTGCACGAGAGACACACACGTATGATGGGTCATAATAGCATTAATAGTATATTCTCTGTATTTTTTAATGTGATTTCTGAGAAAAATGCAGGAAATGTGCTGGAAATTGGAATTGTAAACTGGCTGGACACACTGTTATTTAATACGCAGGCGTTTCCTGAATAAGATTTTACTCTGGACTTGAAGGCCGTCTTAATCCAACTCAAAACAAAGCATATCACCAGCAGTGTAAATTGTAGTGTTTGATATGCTCATTTTCACAATACGACAGAATATCAGAAAATTGTTACTCATATAATTAATTTCACTAAGCATACGCATTCTGAATGAAATAATGCCTTGGAATAGCATATGTGACATTGTTTTTAGCATTAAATATAAACATTTTCTTTTTGCAGACTGATGACAAATTGTTTGTGCGCACATGGAATACAGAAGGCTGCATTTTGGCTTTGGAGCATGTTATTAAACAGAATTACCTTCCCAACTCTGCAAAGGACACTGTGACATTGTTTCTGAAACGACAACAGGTGCCTGCAAAAGCACAGAACAACACTCCGACTGTGTTAACACCAGTAACAATTGCGTAATGGCTTGGTTGTAAATCTTTTATATGTACAGTGTACTGACTGGCAACCTCCTGATGGGTTGAATAATTTTGTTAAATAAAATAGTTTTTTTTTTCTGTGGAACAGTTTTTTAATTCAATGTAGTTTACACTTTTAATTTGCTGACATGTGTTATACCCAACTCATTGTCCATTTATTGTTACAGAGAACAAGTTTATTTTTATATTGCAGTTGACTTGTCTCACATCATCTAGAGAAAGTGGATCTTAGAAATGTTGTCAGTCTTCACAGAGTTACTTCTTGGTCAATTTAAAAATGGTAAATCTTGGTATGTTAAATGTACATTGGTAAACAACAGGAATTCATTTGATATAGACCTCATCTGGGACCTGATTAAATAATGTCTTTAAGCAGCACAATACATTGGAATTAAGTACGCACCTAGTCACGTGACAGGTACAACATGCAGAGAAATCTGGGTTGAGGTAGACCTTAGTCTCAAATAACTTTTCACAATTTTTACATGAACAAACAAAGCCTTCCACAAATTGCTGCTATGTTTGGTAGCTGTGCTTCATTCAGAACTTTGTATGTACTGTAAAAACACAAAATGTTGAAAAGACCTCATTTTTAGAGGAAATTGTCATTACAGCAGTTTTACGTGTTGAAGATGAATTGCCCAAAAAAATGTCTTCCACTAACTGTAGAAGTGTACTGTCACGTGATGTGGTGATGTAAAACTAAAATTGTAAACAAAAAAAAACTCTCTAATATTGTCAGTAGTCTCAGAAAATAACATAACGTATTTAAAAAAAAAATATATATATATAACTTTTGAAATTACTGGCCGAAATTTTTTTTTTCCTTTACCAGAAAAACAAATATGTAGTTGAAATAGTTTTGATGCATTTGTTGCCAGTATATAAACATCATAGGGGACTATTACCCTCCGGGCACCAGACTGTCAAGGAAATGCATGGCGGTGGTAACACGTGGCTGGTGATATCAGTTGCCTGCAGCCGTACGCGACCTGGCAACGCCGAACTCAGGCCCGCCGTGCACTACATGGCAACACCGAGCTGCAGCAGCTGCTTGCAAGGTCATCACATTCCTGTGCACTGTTGTTGCCTGCTAGCCAAGCTAGACACATGAATGGGTGGTATGGTACCTAGATCCTTGTTTTCCCCGCCCAAGAGTTTCATGCTGCTGAGACAAAGATCTAGGGACTCGGTACCTAAGATCCTAGTTTACTCTGTTCGAGAGTAATGTGCTGTAGCAATATTTTGTAACTCAACTGTGTGATACGATCGCTAAGAGCTGTTAACATCATCATTCGTTACCAGAGTTGAAAAACGTGATTCTGTAATGCCAGAGTTCCTTACAATTTCTGTATCTTTACTAAATTTGTAGCTAAGAAAGCGACATTTAACGGGAAAATGTCTTCTCGTCGAGGGGTACGACACCCCTCGCTGACATGTCGAAACGAGCCATGTTGTGAACGTCTGTTGCTTATGTAAATATATGTGATATATATATATAGTATATATATATATACACACACACACATATATATATATATGCGATGTTACGTTTCAAAACGTAGACTATGTTGTAAGACTATTTATATCAAAGTTTGTCATACTGTTTGTGCTAATATACCATGGAGGTAGAGAAAGAAAAGAGTAAAAAAGTTGTTGTTAAACAGATGGGAATGATAATAAAAATGGAGAGTGTGTTGAAAATATGTGTGTAAAGTCATTTTACAAGCTAAATTACAGGCCATCCAGAGACGAGAGTGGTTAAAATCAGGTAGATTTTCAGGCGCGATGTAACATGCACACTTACTGTAAAATAAATAAATGTTATGCTAAGTAAGTGATAAACAGATGAACTTCAACATCTACCTTCTATTACTTTGGCACACGTGAATGGATCTACAAGTCCGTGCCTTTATACCATCGTTTTTAATTATTTTTTTACTAAACAAAAGAGGATTATCCTTTTGTCCGTGATGTCATTGTAAGACACTATCCAGCATTTGCATTTACCCTACTTTTGCGATAAAATTTTCAAGTTGATGACAAAAACAGCCAGATTTCCCAATTCATGCACGAGATTTAGTTTTCTGTCATTGATTTCATAATCATTAAAATTACCTGTACAACATTCTTGTCTTCAGATAGACGCTACTCCTTTGGACGAAATATTAAGTTTACAGTGTTCTCCCCAGGCCCATTTTGCCGGGCGCCCCACCCGGCTAGTTTTCTTTACCACCCGGCTAAGAAACAGACATTCCCATCAACTCCATCAGGCTTGTTCCCTGATGCACCCAGCTGGTCTCGTGAACAACCCAGCTCAAAATTTTTGCTGGGGAGAACACTGAGTTTTATTGGGAGTAACTGTAATGATTAGTAGGTATGTGAATATTTTTTAAATTAATATGAAAATGTGAATAGCTACATAATTTGAAGCGTAATCTTGTACGAATTACAATGAATACCAATCATCAACAAAAGTTGGTTTCCTAAATGATTGCGCTAGAGTTTATAATTTATAATGGTTGGTATAACGAAGTAGCTTGTTGTCATAACTATTGGGTTGTGAATGATTACACGCATAAAAGGAAACAACTATACTTATGGGGCCCATCTTTTGGTACAAGTTCCTGTTGTAATACAATACAGTACTTAATAGTGTGCATGTGTTTTACCCTGATGTTGGAAAATTTGCCTTTCAAGATGTAAATAAATTACAGCAAAATTAGTACACAAATGTTGAACAAAAACACATATATACATAACCAAACATATTTCATTAATAATTACAGTTGTGAATCAAAATAAACGGCTATTAACTATTTTTTAATGACCATGGGGTAGGCTACGTACCAGTGGATTGATGCACCCTCCATGGAAGGATCTTCGGAGATTATATATATATGTAAGTTAGGGAGATGTATTACTTCATAATTTTGAGTACTAGAGTATTATATAGGCTATTAATTGTGTTCTGGAAGCTCACAACATCGTTGAAACCATTGCCAAGAAAGAAGCAAACTAAAATCACTATATCATGCCTCCTTAAATATTTTTTTTTAAAGATTGTTTTCCTAACATACATAGGAATCTTGTTGAAGCCACCAACACAGGTTACGAAAGATGACCAATGAATATATTAACCTTATGATTTCAGTCCGAAACGCACTGGACAAACAACTTTAAGGGGGAGGGGTGGAATGTCACTGTATAAAAAATGAATTGCATCCTAAAATTTTACGAGGAATAATATTGTGCAGCCTAGTATAATTTCCTTGTTCCTCTGGTAAACAACATTTCAGTTATAATTAATGTAATTTAACTAACCTTATAACCAATATCATGATTCAGATTAAATTTTAATTTTCAAGTAAAACTCACATACTATTGAATGAAGTAATTAATTTCAAGACTAACAATTAAATTTTGAAACATTTTGAAAGTTAATTATGAGGCTCTATAGACTAATATAATTTATGCTTTTCCTTCTGTTCAATTCAGTACGATCTCAAATAATCAAGTTGTGTGTAATACATATTTTTTTTATTTCGCCGTGCCAATGGGAAACAAATTTTTCTGTATCAAATATTTACCACAGAAATAGTCGAGTTGCGATAGTGTACCAACTTACAAAAGGCGTGCTTCAAAAGTGTTAAAATTTAATTAAAATTTGAAAGAAGTGTAAAGAGTATGGTGATAATTTAAATTTGTCTGGGAAGTAAAACATATGTAAGAAGTGTTATTAGATATTGTACTATTCAATGAAAACTTTGTCATTATTAAACCAACATGATAATGTGTAATTGAAGCAATGTTTGACTAAGCGCTACGAATGTACAAATGTATTGCCTGTAAAATATAATTTTTTATTTTCCTATTTAACGTATTTTCAATATGTTGTTACAGTTCACTGAAAGCCATAAGGAAATAAATAAGAGACATTTATCTCCCATTTGAAATTGTAGCATTTACGTGCGCGATGCTAAGGAATCACGTGTCGGCCTCAACTCGCAAGGAGCAGTTTTATCAGTCCTGACTGCTGGCCCGTCATCACATGGCCCACGTTTAAGACGACCGCTAGGCACAACCCCGGAGCTAAAGAGAAGGCGAGAGAAGAGATCTGGCAACACTGTGGCTGGAAATGTGACATGTCTGGGTATCCATTGTTCACCAAGAGAGGGAGGGGTGATATCGATAGTTCACTTCCCGCCAGCTCCAGCAACTTATCTGCCTGGACTGTGACTCCTGATATAGTGCGGCCCTAATCGGCGGCATTTAAATGGCCAACCATACAACCGGTGACGATTACACATTACAATACTGCAAATCATCCTGTTTGTCACACAATAAACGGATCGAGAATCTGTTAGTAGCTTTCTGTTCTAGAAACACTGCAGAGTGTCAGATTGCAGTTTAATTTAAGTTATGCGCAAACATTACAGTTACCAAGACATATTTGTGACCGAATGGCACACTGTGAAATATACACAATTTTTAAAATGTTTTGAAAGTATAATATTTCTACATAAATACAAAGTAAATTGGACATTGCATAGTTTACAACTCCACTGAACCAGCAAATTAAATTTATTGGGGAAAAAAATACGGTACTTTCCCTGTTAAAGCAATTGCTAAAGAGGCTTAAAGACTAATTAATTTCTTTTGAAACTTTTTTTACTTCTTAAAATATTTTTTTTGCATTAATTAGACCTTGCCGATAACGTCAGGCATGGGAAACTCAAATAGAACAAGCTTCGGCACCCGCTAGTATGGGAGCAGCACCAACACCAACTTTCCTAATAATTTTCAAATATTTTGAATATTGTCGGTTGCCATTTTCCGTCGAGCAGTTTAAATGTTATAGGCTATTATGATTTTGAGGTTATAATGCAAGACGTTTATTAAGTGTTTCCGCGAAGGTGTTTTTTTTTTGTTGGATCATGTCTTTTAAATCGTTAAGTTTAGGTTTGTGTCTTAGTAATGACTTTTAGTTAGATTAATTAATCGTGATCACATTCTGTAGTTTTCTGTGTCAGCTTGTATATTAAAGTTTGTAAAACAGCATATTGGTTCCTATGTCAGACAGCAGTTTTACCAATACTTGACTAGATATAATTAATTTCAATGACCTTTAATGTGTACTGTATTATAATGTGGCAGTTTCACTTTATTATCGTGTTAAGGTTTGTACACAGAACGATAGTTTCCAGCAAAACACAAAAATATCACAAAATATTAATAGATCTAGGTTATCAATTTTATTCACTTATGATTTTAGAAATATGTGTTCTGGATCATCCCTACAATAACATCTAATGTAATAAAACAGTTCGAATATACCTGGTATAATATTTTTTTATTAATTTAATTACAGCTATACAATTATATGGACAGTTGTTAAACTAAATAATACATGGTATATAAATATTTTCAGGATGTACATAACTACGTAAGATATTTTCGGTTTGTAACCCTATTATCAGACCTTTTCAGGGTGTAATTACATTTTCAGATGTTTTCAGTTTAAAATATTTGTCAGGTAAACAAAGCCGATAGAAATTACATTAAAATTAGGGAACATAAAATTGATTATGTTAAGTACTCGAGACACACTAATCGAAATGACAACCATGATATTTATATATATCCATAAGTGGTACAAAATACCTTAGTTTATTAAGTTAGTTGGCACCCGCTTGGTAGAGGGCGCTAGAAACAGTGCCCAACATTATAGCATGAGAGTTTCCGTTCTATAACCCTCTTTGTTCTATGGATAACGTTAACAACACATTGAAGCAAAGACAAAATTGAAAAATTTACCTCACCCCCCCCCCCCCTTTTAACAATGGACCCCATTGGTCAACTGAACGTGCTAAACTCTTTCCCAGGGATAACCATCTAGTAAATACATGCTTCAAAATTTTCCTAGTTTCACATCCATATCAGTTATGAAACTTTTTCAATCTTTACTTTTACCACTCTTTTCAAGATAATAAAAAATGTCTGTCAAAGCCTCTTCAACTTTCAGTGGCAGTTAAGCTGTGCCCTCCTTGGCCGCTAAAATTATGAACAGGTGGCAACAGCAACGTACCATGAAAATGTTTTCATGTCTGGTCTTTAAAACTGCAACACAATTTTTATTACCCATCATAACTGCAACATTGTCAGATGAAAACTATCATGTTTTCCAAAGAAATGTTGAAACATTCGAGTTCATTAATTAGCCTATTAGGTTTCCTATATTTTGGCCCCGGTAGAATCCCCCTGCAAGTCAGGTAGCAAAAGTACACAACAAAAAAACATAAATGTTCAATATTTTTATTAAAATATGTCATGATTATTGGGTACAATTTTGTCTCATGATTTCAACCATCACTTGAGAGAGAGAAAGGACCAGTCTGTACATGTTTAAAAACTATGCCCCTGGAATCATTTGCCATTTCTTTAACTGCCGATGTTGTCCAGCTACATAAATATTTTTGTCCCTCTTGCGACTTTGGCTACATCATCCTATATAAAAAGTTCCGCGTGATTAACTTAGCAGAATGTTGTGTTCAATTAAAAACTATGTGAACAGACATTTGGCGCATGTGACAATATCTTCATTTGCTGGTAAAAAAAAGTATTAATTTTCTTGTTATTCTGAGCTTTGAATATTGCATGCTTATTCAATTGCCACTTCTACCACCATGGGGAAAAAACCTACCTATGTCACAGACAAATTCTGAAACTTTACAAAAACACTACCAGTACTGTTTAAACCTGCTCAGTGCACGGATACCACTAGGTAAATGTACACGATATGGAGACGCCGTGGACAGGTAACTAAACAAACGAAACTATGAGCATGGGAAGAGTGTTGTAATATGAGCCAGAGTACCACGCACAACGAGAAGCATATTGCCTTTATTCACAGTGCACCAAAATGGCGTCCAAGGTTTTAGTTGTAATCTTTTTCCTACAGGACTTTTAAAATTTAATTTTTTAATAGTATGAAGTAAAGGCCAACACATGCATCTGCACCTCGTTATTAATTTTAAGAATTCAGGTGGTAGTTTTGGAGTTAAGAGCACTCTAAAAGAGCAGTTTTTTTGGCCATTTTGAGAAACTCAAAAATCATGTTTCTAACGAGCGTGTTTAGTTTTTAAAACTAGTAGTTTCAAGTGTGTGTTCTTTTAGTAGATAAACTTAAGTTGAATTAAAAAGTAGCTCATGCGAGAACTCCTCTTTAAATATTCTACTGTTTAACTACGAAAGTAACTTAGACCTGTTCTATATATGCACATAATATTGGTTCTTTATAAAATATTTTTTACATTTTTCACACATAATTTTTGTATTAATTCATTTTAGAATGTTGCTGCAAATTATATTTACACATACACAAAGCATTTGTGCAAAAGCACTACACTATTATCAATACAATCACCATCATTGACAAAATGTGGTAGTTTCATAACCAATTTTATTATAATGCATAGTTATGTACAAATTAAAAATAAAATTCTTCTTAAATTAATACACAGTTCCGGAGTTAAGTGTTACAGTTTGAGTTATTTTTTTAATAAATATTGGTTACATTCTATTTAACACTGTTCCAAGCATTAACTTACCTCTTCATTGGAAAAATACCAACTTCAGATTATACCTACTGCAAATAGGTAGCTATCAGCAGGTCCAAGGATTGGACAGCTTATTCAGGTGAATAGTCTGATGAATAAGTGATATCCAGTTGTCGTAACACACATTCATAGGTTATTAAGCGAATATGTTTTACTCAGAACTTTATTCAGAGTTGGTAAAACTGTAGGCCACGTCTATTAATATACTGTACAAAACCTAATACTTCGGTAGCTGAATATGGTATTGCTGATTGTGATCAAAAAGGTAATGTGAACATGGGATCAATATGAGACCGTTGTGAGAGCATAGTTTGAACGCAGCCATACAGCAGTACCATTAACATTTTTCAAAATAGAGAAGAGTGTTTTCCAGCATTTACACTCAGTAGTCATAAATGAATGAGGTCTTTAGCGCTGGTGAGGTGTGACATGTGAGTATGGAGCAACGCTAGAATGAATGGGCGGGGAAAACTGGAGATCCCCGAGAAAGCTGCCGACCAGCTGCATCATCTACCTAAATGAGAGCAGGTATCAAAAAACTGTCAGTTTTGTTAAAAATTATGTTTACTGCATAGACTAATTTTTTCTAGACAAAACATTATATGAATTTGGCTAGTTACATATATATTAATGAGAATTTACTTAATTGAATGATTTTAACTAAAAACTTTGTGTAATTAGTCTTGAAGAAATTAGTTAACCTAGCATACACAGTTTAACGAAACTGTGTAACAATTTGTCAATATCTGCTCTCGTTTACAATTTTAAAAAAATTATTATTGTTAAAGCTGTCTAAATGATGATTCATGGCCTTAATTGTGGCATAACCTGAAATACAAAGACAAATACAATTAATTATGTATTACTATCTCATCACTGAAATGAGAAGCACAATAACAAATGAAAAATATAATATTGTCATTTAATAGGTTATCAATGTTTACACTCAAAACAGGGCTACCTCGAGAAATGCCTCATATTGAACACAAATTCATATTAACTCTTTTCGATAACATTAATCAGTACAAACACACAAACAAGCTAAACAGGTGGAAAAACATATATAAGGCATTTTATGGAATTCTTAAGGCAAGAATTAGGCTAATAGTGGTGATACTGTTCCCTTTTAGAAACAGGTCCAATACAAGCTCTTTAAACCTGTTCACTAATTGGCCAAACCTTTTTCACTGTTGAACTAAATCAAACTTTTCTTAAAAATAAAACTTGCCTTGTGTAAATGCAATGACTGTATCTAATAAGTGATTTTTGTTTTAAATACCATACTTCCATTTCTATAAGCTTCAACTACATCTGAATCAGTTATGGCGAAGTTAATATTTTAACTCACATTTTGTCTAAGTCTACAAATTCAAATATAATTCAGATCTTGGTACAACACGCAAATAAACCTACCTGAATCTAAAATTAGGAACATGCACCACAACTAAAGAATATTACTTAAAAAATTGATGTCCTCTTTTACAAGATGAAAGACCTATTAATTTATCAGCAGGCCTATTAAACAAAAAGAAGGCACAAAACATTCCAAGCTATACAAAACAATGATCTAGCAATAAACAAGTGTGACAAGATGAAAAAATAAATTATTAAACTAGTTCCTACAAAAATTCGGCTATTTTAAATCCGGTCTTTTACACTTATTTTGTGAGCTCATGGTACAAAACCAATCTCCCTTTCGACTTTTAATCTACACCCATTCTCGTTTATTTTCATTTCACGTGACTTAGGTGCAAACGTGTAGCCTTACTGAAGATCTGCAAGGGTAAGTAAAACACTTTTGATTTGCTAGGTTAAACTCTAAACTACAGTTTCAAAATTCTTTCTTATCGAAATTATGGGCACGAAACTTATAAAACACTCCAAACATAACTACTGCAAATAAGCAAACTACAAGCGTGCAAAGAAGAGACACCTCTAAGCGTAATTCAAAAATGTCGTTAATCAACTTTAAAGCAACATTCCCAATGGATTTACATTCTTCAAAACATTTGCCAAAAAAACGAGTTAATAAAAAAGTAGAATACAACATGCATAAAGGTATTAAAGCCAATGACAGTTTTAAAAATATAACTAAAGGAATATACCATTTCTTAAGTTTTTCTGGCAGTACGTGCACAAACTTGAACAATTTCACTACGAATGTATAACACATAAAAACAACACTCCTCCCAACATTCATCCATTTTTGTCCCCATACTATAGCAGAAACCACAGTATCTTTTACAACACTTGGGACGATACTCGATACAGCAGGCCACAGTAAATCTACAAAATAACTACACAGTGATTTACCGAAATAAATAACGAGTTTCATAATTTCGAAATAAGCATTAAAAACAAATGCTGACGCTTTAAATGTCATTTTACCAATTGCACAACTCGTTCCTGAAATAAGAGACATTTTTAACAGATAAACCACTACTCCTTATTCTATGACATAAACTCAAGACGAGGCTCAAAATCTTGACGAAAACGTCTACATATACAAAACACAGTATGGAGGAAAATGCTGGCGGGCAAACATAACAAACCAAAACTTTACTAACAACGTTTGTGGGGCAGCAAGAATAAAAAAGAACATGCACTGACAGGAACAATATGTTTTTTTTCCTTATTTCCAAATTTTTAACAAAACCAATTGATAACTGGACGGACGCACACTAACGTATGGAAAAACGAACAGTATGTAGGTAGAAAAAATATGTACTATAATGATATAAATTTTCATAAGTAGGCCTAAATATATTATTATTTAT
>PNEQ01020783.1:0-14488 GCA_003012365.1 Medauroidea extradentata | reverse complement strand
AGATTCTTCACATGGTAGTCCCAACACCGAGACTGCATCCATGACCTCTGTAATAAACTCCTGCATTGTTTGATTACAACTCTGATGTTTTTCCAACAACTGTAGTTTCATCTTTAACAAGGCCTGCTCTGATGACACCAGAGACAAACATTTCTGGGCCACTGTCTCGAAAGACCAACATTCTACCCTAGCTTGGCAGAATAATGGTTGGAACAAATCCGGTACCCTGAACATAGCTAATGCATAAATTGTCTGTTTGGAACAAAGTTCCAAACACAACACCTTCTTTAACTGAACAAGAAACTGTAGTACTTCCTTTATATTAGAAGATTTTAAAGTGGGAATTTTAACCTGTAATTCCGACGGTAACCTATTAAGTGTTTTAAGAACTGGTTCGGACTCACCCTTGTCACCATCCTGCGAGGAACGCCTGACCAACCCTCGGGCCTAGATACGAAGCTGATCGATTCCATCATCGGCCCATAGTTCCTCCCCTGCATCCGTCAACATTGCGGACAACGACGCCTTCGTCAACTTCTGGATCCACCAAGTAGACATTGTGTCAAATTTCAGTTTGGTATTCACCTTAGATCTAAACCCTTGACTCAACAATATCAAAAATAAAATAAACAGAGTATATAAGAGCAGAGTGCGCAGCCTTGCAACGCTCTCCTGGTAATGATCAGGGGACACCATCCCCAAAACATCACCAAGACAACACGACCAAAACTGTCTCCACCTAGACAATTATTGGATTTAAACATGAAATCTCTACCTGAGGTAAACAAAAAAAATATATAATGCAAATAACAAAATTTAAGCAATAACAAAAATTCATTAATTACTTTCAAATACAAAAAAAGATAAATCAGAAATCTTATACTCCATTGTAACCATTAATGGTCATACACAAAATATATAAATATATTATGAATCAATGGCTTTACGAGTGCCATACATAAAACAGAAAATCAAATTATGTGGCCTCAATTCTCTACAATGGCATTAAAATTTACTTGGCCACCAAAATGTAACATTTGATATTTTTCAGAAATTACATTATAAATACATGCCTCAGAATTTAACATTTGATACATACATTGACTCTATGGTCACACGTGGACCAACCTCTAAGAAATCAAAACAGTAACAATACTTCTGGCTAGTACTTAACTGAAAATAGGCGAGGAGCGTCTCAAAAGGAATAATTCCATACCAATGTCTATGGAGCCCAACTTTTCACTGTATTTTTGCTATGGTGAAACTTGATGGTAGGATTGCTAAAGCTCTAGTTGGAACAGGAGCTACTTATAGTACTGTGAGTGAAGAATTTTTGGCTGTTTTGTCTTCTGGTGTAAATCAGAACATTTTTGTGTTTGTGAGGTAAAGGAGTCATGTTCCTGTGTCGCTAATGGGGAAGTTGTCCAGTTGCAACAATATGTTTGTCTCCACTTTAAAGTAGGTCAACTTTTGTGGACATTTCGATTTTTGGTGTTCCCTGGTTTACAAGTTAAGATTGTGTTTTTCTGGATCAGTTAAGGCAACAAAAAATTTGGGTTCGCTTGGTTTGACTTTTGTGTTTACTCCTGGTAGTTCTGTTTTGCTATTTAAATGGTCATGTGTACCACTTGTTTCTTTGGTAAAGACCATCAACATAAGTTGGAGGGATTGCACAGAGATATTTAAGATGTCTAAATGACATGTGTGGGCAAATGTGATGTTTTGCTTTATGATTTTACGATTACTGATGAGATTCCGATTCAGGAGCATTACTTTCACTGTGTCCCTCCTTAGTTACAAGCCTTTTGCGAAATCATAAAAAAGCTGTTTGATGCAGGCGTAATTTCTTCATTTACTTTAGAGTACTGTTCGCCAGGATTTTTGTGTAAGAAGAAAAAGCTTGGGTTTAGACTCATCAACCATGTCATCTTAAATAGGAAAATAATTAAAGATACCTTTCCATTGCCGACAATAGAGGATGCTCTCACACATTAGGGTTAAGTGCGCTATTATTCAGCACTTTATTTAGGACTAAACAATAGTTTTCATTAACATCTCTTGTACCCCTCCTGTTTACCATTTTCAGTATTCCATGGAGCCAGTGTTAGTATAATTGTGTCCCTATGGGGGCAAATTTTGGCAATCAGGCCTCGTGAAGAGTTCCTGACCATGTTTTGGCAGACCATAAATACGATTTTGCGTTCAACTATGTTGACGACATTATCGTGTATAGTACAACTTTTGAAGAACATCTTGTGCACCTGAGGAAATTGTTTATACTTCTTGTGTGCAGAAGGCTTTTCTGTCAATCCCAGTAAAGTGTCATTGGTCTCCACACAGGTTAAGTATTTGGGTTATATTCTTTCCGCATGACAGTTGTTAATGAATCCGGATTGGGTTGCCCCTGTTGTTAACATTACCCATCCTCGTATTGTTAAAAGTGTGCAAAAAATTTCTAAACCTGTCAGGTTATTACACTAGGTTCAGCCCTCGCTTCTGGAAATTAGCAGCTCCTCTTTACACCTTGAAGCATAAAGTTGTCGAATTTAATTGAGGTCCTGATCAGGAGAAAGCCTTTTTCGCCCTTAATAAAGCCCTTTCTTCCTCTCCTGTTTACATATTTCTGATTTAAGCCGATATTTTGTCATACAAATTAACATATCGTCGCTTGCAATTGGTGCTGTTTTGGCCCAATCGGATGAGAATGGTTTGGCCCCAGTGGTTTTTGTGAGTCGTTCGCTTACTGAAGTGGAAAAACTTCTAGGATGCTATGAGAAGGAAACTTTAACTTGTCTCTCAGCCTCGAGAATTTTTCTTCTTATATTGAGCATGAGAAGTGCGAACTGTACATCGACAATCAGGTTTTGAGCTGGGTCGTAATTCATCCTAAATAACTAGAGAAAATTCGACACTGAGTGTATAGGATGACTCTTTTAGTTCAAATGTCGTCATGTACGCAGCTGCGATAACATAGCTGAAGTTTTGTCAAGGATGTACGACCACACGGAATTTCGTATTTATGAACAGAAGCCGACTGAGAATGTTACTCTTTTGCAAAATTGTCCCGAATGCCTTAGCAGTATAAAGGAGGCTCAGAAGTCAAATCCTTTGTGTTTAAAATCTGTGACCAGCATCGTCAGGGTGCGTTATGTCAGTGCACAGAGAGCGACGAGATATTGTATTCTACAGGGAGCTCGGGTAAGGCCTTAATATTGCTGTCCCTAAATGTATGCAGCCCATAATATTATGGTATAACCGTGATTCGGTTTTCGGTGGCACCTGGGAATAAACAAAACATTGTGTAAAATAGCTGGTGCCTTTGCCTGGCCGAGTATTAAGAGTGTTGTTTCCGCTTATGTGAGCAAGTGTGATGGTCATCAAAAATGTAAGCCTACCTGAACAGGCTAATTTCGGTAGTACCACAGTGTGACATTCCAGATGGGCAATGGCAAGTTGCTCACTTAGATATTTTTGGCCCTTTTATGTGGTGAAGGCATGGGCACATATGACTTTTGATTTTGTTAGATACATTTACTAAATTTGCGTTTTTGCTTCTTTTAAAAAACATGAAAGCTGCTACTATTGTCAAGGGGCTGACTGATCAAGTTAGGAATATTTTTGGGGCTTTGGATCACATTTAAAATATAATGCCTGTTACTTGACATATGGTGCTTTTAAATACATGAGCTACAAATGGGCAGTGAGACATTATACTTCGAGGCCTTACTTGCCGAAAGGAAACCAGGTCGAGAGATTTAACAGGAATTTAAAAACCTGTCTCGCTATCTTCAATAATTTGGATTAAACTCTCTATGATGTTGACGCTGTTCACGAGTCCACTCTAGTCCCTCCTTGAGTTCCTTTCCTGGGTCGTTACCTTACCCATCTACTCAATTCTCAATGCCTGGGGAATTCCCTCTCCTTTGGCATCTTCGAAGGATGACAAGAGGGACCGTCTGTGCTAGGCTGTTGCTAAGCCACTGCCGACCACAACAGTGGAGGTTCACGCATGCCTTAATAATAAATATGTTCCCCCTCCTTTTGCAGTAGGTGACATTGTGTTGTGTAGGTGGTATGACCTCCCAGATGCTGCTGCACATTTGAGAACAAAATTAATACCGAAGTTTAAGGGGCTTTGTATTGTGATGTCTTTTTGGCCCAAATACAATGTTGTGCTCTCCTCACTCTTCCGGAACTGTTGGGAAGGCTCATGTTTCTCATTTAAAATAATTTTTTCAATTAAGTTAAGTAACATAATCATGTAAAGCTAAATTTTACACTAGAACTCTAGGTTTATAATCTCTAGGTTTGTATTCACTAAGTTTGTAGTAGCTAAAGATTTCAGTTTATATACTCTGGTAGTTTGAATTAGTATTTGGATTATTTTTGATGTCTTAAATTCATATTTATTTGTTTGGTCATAAAAGTGCATTTTATAGGTTGTGTATTCTATAAGGTGTTAAAGTTGGAATTTTCATAGTTGTTAAATTGCAAACTCTAGATTTTTTTTTTATTTTTTTTTTCAGGGTTGTTAAATTTGTGCTTCAAAATTTTTATTCCCTAGGTTTGTGTTAACAGTACAATCTCGTATTCTCTAGTCAGGTACCCTCATGTATAAAAGGTTTTGCACTTTTAGATACTTGTTCACTGTGGTTTATTTTTGTGTGCATAGGGTTTTGAGTTGTTTGCCTCTTGTCTTCCATGTCTATTGCTCCCTTAATTTTTTAGTTGTTTGAATTTGAACTCCTGCCCACATCTCTCGTTTCGGTTTTCCTTTCCATGTGATCTTCTAGTTGTTGATGTTCATTGCTTACGCGAAGATCTACATTGAAGTTCTGGTGTTCGACAGTGCACTTTGGGCCACCCACCCATGTAGTTGCTCTCGATAGGCTTGATTTCTCTGGGTGGTGCAGAGAGCTTCAGGTGCCCCTCCCAGTTATGCATCCAGTTTGACATTGCCACCTATGGTGGCCGACAGATTTTGTATGCCGAGATGGTCCTTACCATCGCTGCATCCCTGGAGAAACCCTGGCGAAGACTTGTTTGTGATCACTATATGCTGTGTATCCTACAAACTTATCTTCAATACTGTTTGCACTATTATATTATTCTCTTGTTTCGCCTTTCTTTGTGCACGAACTTTCTTAAAGAACCTCTGAACTTAAATAGACGTTTATGATTCGCTTGTATGTAGAGACTTGTCAAGTAGATAAGTCATTCATTCATTCAGGGCCGAGATGAATGGATGTGCCTCGGTTGTCGGTGAGGGATTGCTTTGTTTACAGTGAAGACCAAAAACAAGTATGCAGTCGCTCTTTTCTTGTCTATAAACTTTCTTTCCTCACCCTTTAGCATCATCAATGCAATAAAAAAATTACTTTTATTTTAAATTAAAAATTATTTTGTTTGTAATACCAATTTTTCTTCTATTGTGAAATGATGTTACCCTTGGAGTTTAAAAAATCTCTTTTGTTTATGATCATAGTTTTTATTAGTTAATATTCTCAGTGTAAGTTCCTCAAGGTAAATTGTTTTAATTTTTCTAAACATTTTTTTATTATTTTACTTTCAACCGTTTACCTGTTGCATTTATTCACTTAAGCAAATTATTAGGTTTGAAACATTGATATTTTGATTGTAATTGTTAAACCTTATTTGACAATACATGAAGTAACTGAAGATAGATTTTCTTTTATTTATTACTTGAAGTTTTAAATAATACTGCATTGCTGTGCTTTCATTCTCTGTAAGTAACTATGTATTTTTTCTTTTTTTCTTGAAATTCTTGTTAAAGTAATTTTGCATCTTATACTTTCGAGAAAATACAGCCTTGGTTGCAATGTTACCCTAACTATCTTATTAAGAAAACCCTGTGCCCCTCTCTTCACTGTGGTACTTGTAATGTCTTAAGGCCTCACTCCCTAGTTTAGCAGTGGTTTCGAAAATATTTTTGTAACGCAAATTAATACATATATATAAAAAATTCCTTTGGCAGTTTTAACACTTATATATCAAAGTTTTTTATATGAATTTTTCTGTTGCAATACACCAAACTGATTTTTAGAAATTGGCCCCCGAAATTGTACACATTTTGTTGTGAAAATAAGCCAAAATGAAGCAAAACAATTTTTTCTCGCAATCGGTACATTATTTAAAAAAAAAACGGTCTGGCAAAATTGTTAAAAAATATTTGAGTTATTTGCAATTGTTTGAAATAAACGGGAAATCATGGTCTTAACACGAATGCTCTGAGTACCCTACCCCTTATGACAATTAAATGGGTAGAATCACCAGGCAAAGTTTACATCCCAATGTTCTACTTAACATGAAATGTTACGGGTTTGCCCATTAGGAACTGAAGTCTATTTTTCTCTATTCAATTTTCTGTTCTCTTCTCTTTTAATTATTCGTGATTTCGTCCATTCTCCTTTTGTACCACTTTCATGTTCCTTGTTAGGGTAACTGAAGAACTAACAAATAAGTTACCACTACTGGTACTGTTTAGTTAATTATTTTGTGTGGTTTGTTTACAGAATGTAATTTTACTGCTGTTTGTTTGTACTCTATTTTATTTTGCATGATAATTTGTAGTTAAGTCTTGAGGTCTATTAACTTAATTGAGGTATTTACAGTATTTAAGATGTATTTATTTTCATTTGTTTTGTTGTTATGAGGTATTATAGACATTGTTGAATGAAAAGAATGGCTTGTGTAGTAGTAAGTTATTTTTAGTGCATGATAGTAGAACTAAATTAGAGTAATGTAGTAAATTAATAAACTTTTTAGCTTCCAATTTCACAAATGAATAGTTATATGTCGTTAAGTTGAGAACTGGGCAGCATGTATTAATTATTCTCTTGTATTTTGTAAGGAAAACAGATTTAAGTTTGCATAATTTATTAATATTCCTTGGAAGAAACTTAGCAATCAAACCAATGTCACGAAGGAATAAGGTACTGAGTGAGACAAGAGACAGAACAAAGTAGATCTAGTGAGAATATTATTTTTGAAAAAGGTGTAGCATCAGTGAACACTGCACAAGAGACTTCACATCAGGTATATCAAAGCACAGCAGAGATGAAATCAGGCAGATATTTTACTGATCATGGCTTTTACTTTGATAAATAATGGGAGGATTATGGGGAATATTTAAAGTACTTTAGTAGAGCATCTGCTGCAAACGACAAAAAGTGTGTCACATAGCTTCCAAATTTTCTTAGAGGTGATGCCGCAAGGTGGCATGATAGTGTTGGTGATCAGGGCAGTAATTTGAAGACATTAAAAGAATTTAGTGAGGCAATTAAATTAGCTTTAACACAAGTAGGAGAACATGAGTATATGGAATAATAGTTACAATGGATAACAAAACAGCAGCTCAGTTAATACAAACATATAGTTAATATGGAAACTGATTTGTATTATGACAGGAAAAGGTTTGCTTTAACAGGTGAATGATGTAGAAGAAGCAACAATGCATCTTCCATATTAGCACGAGCATAAAATTCTCTAGCCTTAATAGGCCTATCAGAAGTAAAACAGTTGACTGAAAATGTAGGGAGCTTGAGCCACCACATGAAACACCTGACGGTTCAAATGATAAAATTAGATCAAAATATGAGACCTGAAGGTCCCGTCTACTCCACACATTAAGAGGCCGTGTCAGTGTTTCAGGCGCATGTATGAAACCCATCCCGCAATTTATAAAGCAAGGCTAATGTTACGTTCTCTATAGCAATAGGAGAACTACACATAACAGCGTTATCTCCACGCTTTATCAAAGACATAGCCGTTCTTAATATAGCTGCATTCTGCAAAATTAAGCATAAAAAACGGTTACATTAGCAATGTGATACTAAAAAAAATACGTTTCGTAAAATTTGTAGCAACCATTCTTTGTACTTTACTTCACCAAACGCAGCGAAAATAAGAACGACTCTGTTTCTTATAAAACGTGAAGATAATGTTGATATGTGTAATACTCTTATTGCTATAGAGAACGTAACATTAGCCTTGATTTATATATTGCGGGTTGCATGCATGGGCCTGAAACACCTGACACGGCCTCTTAAACAGGGCCACCCAGTAAACATTGTACAGGATATCAGAACCATTATTTCCGGTGGAACACCACAAGGAGAATGGTACATGCTGATAGTAGACCACACATAATATTTTACGGAAAGTCAATATGTTTTGGTTGTGGTAAGATCGGACAAATTAAGAAGGTTTGTTAGTCAAACCCATGGCCTACAACACAGAACACAAAAGTGGTTAATAAGGACCAGGAAAACTGTCGAAGACAAACCATTGAAAGGGCAATTGTTCGTCTGGCTCATTTAGGGTGCAATTTTCAATCATCATATGAGTTGTGAATTTATCTACAAACTTGTTTGGCACCTTAACCCAATTTTTCTAGACAGCAGAGCAGATATCTGCCTACTAGATAATAAATTTTTACCGCAACAATTTCGGAAACATGCAAAACAAAATTGTTTTCTAGAATACCAGGTCAAAACAAACTACTGCTTACATGGTGTACATTTCAGAATCAAAATTTGTAAATTTTGATACACTTATCAAGAAGAATAGTTAATGCCCCAGTAAATTGAATAATTCTAGTTTGTGATTTTCTTGCTAAGAATCGTGTTTAAATTCAATTTGGCACACCAAACCGAAATTCCCTAATTTTGAACATTCCACATCACGATGACAAATAACTCCGTACTGTTGTATTGGAAGCCAAGAACAAACCTGCAGGTACTTCTATTGAATTGGAGAAAACATAAATATCAGCAGAAAAAAAGGCAGGGAAAATAAACTTAACTCACTTAAAAATTAGCATAGGTTAGGATCAATAACAGTCAAAGAACGGAAACGATTGGCTCTGTGTACACATCAGCTTATTGAATTAGAAGTGAAGGGAATATCTGTCCCTATTCCAGCATTAGTAGAACCATTGGAACATGTTTATGAGGAGCACTTTGTTTTAGTAGCTCATAGCACAATGGTCAAAGACAAGATTGAAAAATGTGGGTCACCAATGTAGCGAATTTTGAGGTTACCTTACAAGTTAAAATTAAATTAGGTACTTTGTGGTCATGTGAATAAGCTGAAACAGACAGGACTAAAAGTTAGAGAAAACATCAACAGAACTTTTGGCAAGTAGAACATAGACAATATTTAGCCTCGGATCAAATTATAAAATTGTAGGACCTACTCCTTGAGTACAACCATTGTTTAAGTCGGAATTCAAAACAAATAGGGCTATATCATGATGAATAAGTACTTTTAGACACATGTCATGTTCAACTAGTCGCTTGGGTCCCTTACAGAACATCACTTGGAGAACGAAGAATGTTGCAGGACATTGTTAAATAACATATACAGAATGGTACTGTGAGACATTGTAGTATCGTACTAGTTATAATCCTCACTGGTGGTAGTCAAAAAGAAAAAAGATGGAGGCCATAGAATGTGCGTGGAATATTGACAGCTAAACATCATTTGAAGGATGGTAAATATCCCATGCTCTAAATTGACAATTTTCTTAAGTTTTCTGAAAGCTGCTAAGTACTTCAGCCACCTACGTATGAACTCTGGATACCATCAACTTAGAGTACCTAAGAATGACCAAGAAAATATATAATTTGTTAACACAGAATGGACATACTACTTAGAGATATTGCCATTTGGACTAAAAGAATCCCCTTCTATTTTTCAGAGGTTCATGGATTGAACACTAGCAGGTTTGAAGTGGGGATCTTGTTTCGTTTACCTCGATGACATACTAGTTTCTGGGTGTTCTTTTGACTAACACCTAGATAGGTTAGAACAGGTATTAAAACAATTTGAGTAAGCTAACCTTACTCTGAAACCTGCAAAATTTTCTTTTGGTTATACCAAAACTGAACTCTTAGGATATGTAATCAGTCAAGAAGGAATTAGGCCCCACCCTACTAAAATAATGGCAGTATGTGAAATTCTGACCCTAGTGATGCAAATGTGTCAGTAGTTTCCTTGGATAAGCTTCATTTTATCGAAAATTTATAGAAAATTTCTCTTTAATTGCCAAATCATTATCAGTCTTTTTGAAAAGTAATAAAAATATTGTTTGGGAAACTGATCAGGAACAAACTTTTCAAAATTTGAAGTCCAAACAATCCTCTTCTTTCATTTTGGTGAATTTTCAGAGCAGGGCCTCATAGAGATTTACACAGATGGAAGTATTTTAGGAGTAGGAGCATTTCTTATGCAAAATAGAGAAGGCAAATTGCATCCAGTTGCCTATGCTAGTACTATGTTTACACTAACAGAGTCTGGTTACACAACTACGCACTTAGAGTGCCTATCATTGATTTACACTCTTCAGCAGTTTCGTCCGTATATTTATTTGCAGTCTTTCACAGTTGTAACATACCACCTAAACCTATGTTACATGTAGACTATACGTTAAAAATGAATGTGCATAGCACAGGTAGATTAACCAGATGGACTCTAAAGATGACGGAATACGACTTCGACATTAAGTACACTAGTCACATAAACAGACTTAGCAGCCATCCTGTAGATAAAGGCAACTAGCAGAATGAGACTAAATCCCTTGAACTGTTAGTATTTTTACCAAGCTTTGTTATGGCAAATGGCCAACAAAATTATCTGAGTTTATAACAAATAATTTAGGGACTTAAATTTATAATCGTGTAAGTCAGTTAAAATATTTTCTGCTTGTCACATCAACACCATGACACCAAGAAGCAGAGCAAACTAAAATTATAAAAGCACAGCACAACTGCCAACATACATAGTGATAAATTTGATTAAGAAATTGAATAATTGTGCAAAGGATGTGAAATGCAAATATTCATATAAATATATTGTGAAAACTCCCTCTTCTACTACTTGCATTTTAAAGAGTTAGTACAGAAGTTATTTGTTATGATACGTCTCAAATACTGTCAATGTTAAATTTAACTTTGCTTCATTTAACATAATTCGGAAAAAGAAAAAAACATTGCAAATGCAACAATAATGACTGCAATAATTACCAATTTAAAAATACATTTTATCTCAGACGCCAAATCAAGTGAGTCTCATGTTAATTTAAGTACATGTAATTTTGCAAGTGAGTAGTCCAGTTCCAAAACTAATATTGTCCATCACCAAGGAAAAATGAGTTCTGAACAGTTTTGTGTAGCTTTTAAACGTGTACTGAAGTTGACGTGGTGATAGTTTCCAAAACTCGCCTTATTCAATAACATATACACTTTGAAAAACTTCTTTGGCCATGGCACAAATGGGCTCGCAAATCAGTTTTTCGCGATTTTCTCAGTTGTAGTGAAAGTGGACAAGACGAGTTTTGGAACTGGACTACTCAAGTGTTATAAAAGCACAAATAAATATATATTGGTAATACAATTCACCCTTATACTGAATCTATATAATATTTAAACTATTACTTGCAAAATTGCCAACTTTACTTATACCTAAGCCACAAGATAGTGCTCAGTTTATTATCTTTATTACACATGAGACAATAAAACAAATAACTTATTTGCTTTACTTTGACCACAGCTTAGCTGAACGGAGAGCATGAGTCTTTAGATAACGGGGTAAGTATATTTGTTTCACTGTTCTTTACTCCAACATATTTTAGCAGCATCAAGAATAGTTGAGTCTGATGATTAATAATGTGTCATTAAGTTCTCGAAAACAAACTTTAAAACATCTTCTTGAAAACCTTCAAGTCTTGTGGCTCAAGTCTACGTGTAAGCAATAAGGAAACATATATTACCAGTAATCTTCACACTGAAGTAGCTCTCCTGGTAAAACATCCTTTCTAACACATGGGTACAGGATGCCAGAGGAAAACATCTATTTCGCAACTAATTTGTATACCATGCCTTGCCATAACTGTACACTATAAAAGAAAACAGTTCTCTTCAATTATAGTAACCATGGATTCCACAGTATACTTTCTCTGTCTTCCACAGAGACTAAAGTTCGTGGTCACTGAATATCGTGCAAAGAATGTTCATAGAAATCGCACGTTAAGACAACACATTAAAATTATTACACTTCTATCTGTGGCTTGGCGTAAGAGTTGGCAGCTCTACACCTGCAGATGTAAGCAGCTTGCATCAAAATGAATGACTGCAGGACACTATTCGGGATGACAAAACTGTCATAACCACAGTTGTTCTTACTCTAGAGGAGGAGTAAGAGGGTGTATTAGTAACAACAAATGTTGAATATGTTATTCCTTTTGTGGAGCTTGGTTGTAACTGGTATGCAAGTAGCAAGCCCATAGCATTTATTACTGAATGCATTATTAGTCAGTAAGGGATGTTGTACCACCTTTTGGAAAGTGAAGCATAGTTTCTCTTAAAAATGTATATAATCAATTCAAACCGCTTAATGTGTAAATATTGTTTTATCCAAGAAATATTAAAAAAAAAAAAAAATTTTGTAAGGTCATGTTCTGAGACCTACTGTTGACAATCCTATCATTTGGTTCAATTTAATGTATGGTGGAGCACTTACCAGGTGCCCTTAAAAAGTTTTAAGATATACCTAGTTTATTATTATTCTGTTAGACTAGAGATAAAAGGATACTTTGTGGTTGTTTGCTGTCATCATTACTCTAAATGCGAGTGGGTGGTAAAGAATTAGAGAGAATAAGGCAAATCGCACAGAAAGTCTATAGTTACTGCAAGAATTGGTAGTGAATTTTGTAAGGGCCCTATATAAAAGGACTTCAAAAAAGAATACTGTCCGCTGTGAGTTAGGGAAACTACAGAGGTACATAGTGATGAGTAGATGGGTTATGGGGCTCCGAGGACAAGAAGGTTGAGGGTGCGGTGCCATGGCGTCGCGTCCGCCGTCTTGGATGACGTCACCCGACCACCATCTTGTTTCCTGCAGCCAGCTTGTTTCCGACCGCCATCTTGGATTTTCATTTTCTCCTGCTCTCTCATTCCACTCGTAATTTTTCCTGCTCCCTCATTCCACTCGTAATTTTTCCTGCTCCCTCATTCCACTCGTAATTTTTCCTGCTCCCTCATTCCACTCGTAATTTTTCCTGCTCCCTCATTCCACTCATAAATTTTCCTGCTCCATCATTCCACCCCTAGTATTTCTTGCTCCCTCATTCCACTCGTAATTTATTCTGCTCCCTCATTCCACTCCTAATTTTCCCTGCTCTCTCATTCTACCCAGTCGTCTGCTGTAGGCAGCCATCTTATGTTTCTTATTTCCTGCCGCCATATTTAATTTTTAAATTCCCGCCAATTTTCAACAGTTATTTGTTTACATGTTCTAGAGGCCACCATATTTTATTTTTAAAATTCCCCGTCAAAATAATATATTTTATTTACTTACAGAAATTACCACTAGGGGTTTGAGCCCCCATCGTTGTATTCTTATTTACTCACTTGAAAAGTCTCCACCAGTATACATATGTGCTTAAGTGCGGTGGGTAATGTACCATAAGCAGGTCTCTCGCCCCTATCACCAATATTATTATTATTTTTTTTATTAACCTAGAGCAGGCAAAAAAGACAAGTCTTGACAATATACCAAAACTGTATAACCGACATCACGATATTCATTCTCAATTATTGCATATTTTAAATTCTTTTATAGTAATTAATTATAATGTAACAGTGCAGCATGTAAATACTGATTGAGTGTAAAAGGACTGATGCATCTGATGCTCTTTAAGAAAACTTATGACAGGCGAATAATGTCTCTCAACTCACACAATGTTAAGTTTAAAAAATAATACATTTATTAATAAAACACTATATACACTATACACCATATACACAGTACACTATATGCACAGTACACCATCATTCTTGAGACGACTAGGCAGGTCCTCGCACCACCAATGTCTGGAGGAAAAGAGTTTAGTCTTGGAAGCAAGCGGTGGTGGTGTGGAGGATCTCCGCTATGACATGCTGAACCTATAGCTGGTGCTGCAGCTCAAGGATTTCCTCCCGCTGGTCTCGAACCTGGGCTCACAGCACACGGGGCTCTCGTCGCTCTTCCTCCCAAGCATCCTCATCTTCCTCCTGCTCTTCCTGTTCACTATATCTGTACACTTCGTCCAGGTCCCAAATTCATACGATGAATGTGCCTATTGTTGAACACAGATCGTACTCACAGTCTTCATCCTGAAGGGGCAGAACCTCAACTTCGGAGACATCGGTCATGGTAGCCCTGCAACATTCCCCTGTTCATCGCTAAACAGCAGTGGTACATATGGATGCACTGGTGTAGTTGATTTATGAACTGATGACCTGCTTCGGTCGCGCATAAAACGATTGAGTGGTGGTGCTGGAGTATATGCCTCCTTATAAGTTGAATTATATCATCAAATGCTTCGACGTCTTCCTCTAGCAAGACACGGAACACTTCCTGCTAACTCGACAAGGCATTATGAACTGGCAGAGGTGCAAACACCTGCCAGCCTCCCAGTATGCATCGT
>PNEQ01020782.1:0-14489 GCA_003012365.1 Medauroidea extradentata | reverse complement strand
ATTTTCCGTTCAGCGACAATGAATCAGTTGTGTCTCCTGGCGAAGCACTGCCAAATTCTGTGTTTGTATTCGACGATGTAGCCTGCGAGAAACAATCTTGCATTCAGGAATATTTTTGCATGGGAAGACATGTGGCGGTAGATTCTTTCTACCTTTGTCAAACATATTCCCGCATACCTAAACAGTTACTACGCGACAACGCCAATGTGCTGGTTTTGTTTCGTATGGACGACCTGAACTTGCGTCACATTTACTCCTATCATGTCAATACAGACATGACTTTTGATAAATTTAAAGATGTGTGTGCATGTTGCTGGAGCAATCCACATGGGTTCCTTGTAATAGCTAAAGACTTTCCTCTACTTAAAGGAAGGTCTGTACCTGTGGTTTTGATCAGTTCATAATCATACATCAGTGAGAGATGAGCTACGTAATCTCCAAATTCGGCCACAATGGTCTGAAACGTAAAATTGAAAGTTGTTTCATGCCAACCGACGATGGTAACTGCAGTGCTGAAGGCAAACGACTTAAAAATGTCGGTACTCCAAGAGAAGATGGAGATGCAGTTAACAAAGCACATATTCAGATGATTAATGGTAATATGATTAGTCTAGTACAAAATGTGCTGGATAGAACAAGTAATGACATTGCAAGTATGATAAACGACATGGAATGACAGAGCAGAAGGAGGGAGAGCCAGAGCAGGGTGGATTCGAATGGGGAGCAGATGGAATGACAGAGCAGAAGGAGGGAGAGCCAGTGCAGGGGGATTGGAATGGGGAGCATATAGAATGACAGAGTAGAAAATTCTAGAAAATTAAGTGACGTCATCAAAGGCAGGTGATGCAATCCAAGATGGCGACTGCAAAAGGTCAAGGTCATCCAAGATGGCGGATGGGTGATGTCATCCAAGATGGCCGCCATAAAAGTCCCCCGGTCCCCACCCCCAACCCCCTGTCCCCAGAGCCCCCTTTTCCATCTACTGACCAACACCCCTGTGCACACACCTCACACAACTATGCATTCTCCTCATGCTCCTCCTCATGCTCCTCACACAACTATGCAGCATCCTCACACATCTAAGCCCCCATTTACTTATGCTGGGCATAGCTCCACACATTGTTACGGATACCACCGCAGCGCTCACAAAGCAGGGGAACTGCAAGCATGGAGCGATGTTATGGCAAAACGTTGAAGGTTACTCTCAATATTGAGAGCAGGCTGACATATATAACTAGAGGGCAGGGCCACTGTGCTGGTAGTTCATCGGACCATCAGCTGGGGCACCTCCAGGTCGGCTAGGACGCCGTCCCCTTGCTGACCAACTCCATCATCAGAGGGCCGGACGTCTGGGACTCCGCTCGTGACCCGGAGAGGTCACGACAGTGCTCACGTGCGATGACGCCAGAGTGTCGACGGCGCCAATACACAGTGGTAAGCCGCTTGGAACTGGGTTCCAATATACTTCTATTAAAGCTCCCCTATATTCATGTCTTTAGCCAAGATTGTACGACGTCCATTGTAAAACTGTACTGTGTACTGTCAATGTTAATTAAAGCCCCTTATAGTATATTGTGGCGTCTGATAATTATCCTTAATGCCTGGTCGCAGTACGAAGGAGTCACAGTTGAAAGGTGGAGACAGTAGTAGCCTCCAGTCTGAGCACGCCACCCTTATGTTTACCCCGAGAACCAACTGGAATAGAGAACCATTTCAAAGAGTGAAACAATATGCTCCTCATGCTCCTCACATGTCACCTCATACTCCTCACATGTCTTCTCATGCTCTTCACATCTCCACACCCTCCACACACGACTCCACAATCTGCTCCACATTCACCACAAATTCTACACGATGCACCCTCCTTGAGGACCACCACATTTAGTTGTCATTAGTTTTGTTGCATGGAAACTATGTTTAATTAATTTTACTCATGTATGACTTACAAATTTTAGGTATCTTACCTTGAACTTAAAATAATATTCATCTCCAGTCCACTCACATCATACCTATACATAATTCTACAATGATCCTGGATATTTTACTTGCATTACAATTCTGCTGAGAGGCATTATTTTTTATACTGTGACTAAAGTATGCTTCTCTTCCACTTATTTTATATTAACTTTCAAGTCACAGGACCCTAATAGAACCAACCAGTTCCAGCCTACCATTACCTGAGGCAAACCATTAGGCATGACTCAATTAGATACGATGCATCCACCCCCACACCATGTTAAACAATTAACATACAGTAGGAAGTTAACTATCAATGTCCCCATTTTTCTACATAAAATTTCAATACACCAGCACTATATTGTAATTTGTTATAGTAAATTTTAGTTCATTTACAAACATACATTATCAAACCACCATTCCATTCGAGCTATCATTGTATTTAAGATGCTACTCATAACACAACTCAGCCTCCCAGATCAGTTTCCCCTTAGACATCACATGATCTGAGAAGCCAAACCTTTCCATCATAACAACCCTAGCATTAACTATAATTAAGGAACATTCAGCCATATTACACAACCATAATTCAAATATACACCAACCTAAACCTTGCACTCATATAGTTCAAACCTTCATTATCACGAAACATACCAACCAATCCATCTATTATACTTTCATTACTGAAATCTTACCAGACAAGGAGGTAAGATACCATTCAATATCCACAAGAGCAGGGCATCAGTCAACTTCTTCAGCTATAGTCTGTATAAAGAGACGAATAAAATTGTCATCTAACAACTGAGCTAACTACCCCCTACCACTGAAACAACTATATAAACCATCGTTTTATTCATTACATCAGTACTCCTAGTATAAACATACATACCACCCATTATATTTACCATAAGAACACAACTACAAAGAGTAAAAGCAAATCAAAAATATATAACCAAACTACATACATATCATACATCACCAAAAAAAAACCTGCGTACTCTAATCAAACCCCTAAGACATTTAATATCTCAGACAATAATTCTGCCATGAAGCAGAAGCCATACATTAAAAAAAATTTATAATTTCAAAACAGTACACCATTATTATCGTAAGAAACTCGTTAACCACAAAATGAATTACAGACATAAACACTCAAAATACAACCAATGAAAAACCACAGTCACAACCACAATTTTCTATGCATACACCAATGCGAGAATAGTCCCATGCACCGCATAGCATCGCAGACACCACACTTAGCACCATAGGTACGGCACAAGCATCATGCCCTCCGCACATAGCAGTGCAGGCAATGCCACAGGCACCACTGTTTGTACTGCAGACACCATCATCCTCTTCCTGTTACCATATCTTCTAACCACCAGAAGCACATACACTGAAGGCATTGGAAATGTCCCCACCTTCTATATAAATCCCTACACCCTGTAAACTTATCACCAATGTATGTAGCTCCACACATGGCTACACATCAGCCCCCACATCTGCATACGCATCTGCCTTTTCAGTTTAAACATTCTCACACTTCAACACTCATTACCCCCTGCTCAGAGGCTAGATATAAGAAGCACATTAAGGGGTGGTGTAACCAACGAAATGTGACAAGCTGAGGTTCCAGCCATGATGCTGTAATATAGCTCGCTTGGCACGACTTCTCTCATGCTGACCCTTCAAGAGAATACGGGTATGTACCTTTGCTGTGTCGAGGATCCTCCATATATCCAAATGTGGACCAATCCCTCTCTTGATGCTGGAGTCATTCTGAGATAGATATGGTTAACTAGCAATCTCCTCTTCCTCATCGCCATCGTCCTCTTACTCCTCTCTCTCTCACCTTATCCGTCAGGATAGACTGCCTCCTCCTCGTCAACGTCGTCGTCCTCCTCTCTTCCACCACAGGCACTAAAAGTGCCACGACGATCACAGGATGCTCTATTGTTGGCCTTTCTTGTAGGGAGTCCTGGAGAAGACAGCAGGCCACTTAGTTGACTCAATAAATCCAACCACCGTTACCTCACACTCATCTTCACAGGTGTGGTAATGCAGATAATTCAGCAGTGGTGGTGGTTGTGGTAGTGATGAGGCTGAGGCTGATGTTTCTTGAGAAGTCCTTGCAATGACACTGTTGTACAGTTCGTCGGGCATTTCGTCACCACTGCTGTACCACACATGTATTACACTCAACATCCTACTGCAAACTGAAGCCCCAAGAGCCCAGGAGTGACTAGTGTCCTAGTATGCATCCCCTACCCTCCAGCCAGTGTATTGCAAACCCACCCTTCTCCCTTAAAGTAGTCATGAATCTAAGTCAGCACCTCAGGATCGACCACAGTTGCCATCAAGTCATCCTAGTGACATGCAGGCCTCCATGTGCGAGCGAGCCACTACCTGGAGGGTAGGGGGTGAGCATGTGCTCAAGGGTCGCAGCGAAGTAAGAGAGTCGTCAATCTTCGAGCTTAATGTCCCAGGTCATTAGACACCCGGGTAATCCAAAGCCTGTAGGCATGATGACGAGTACAGTTACGTGTTATAACCCAACAAAATTATCACCTCAAGTTCTAACATGTTCAAAGTTTGTGTGCAGTCATCACAGACCTACCATTCCCACTAAAAGAACATTTATTATTAATAATTGTAATGAAATTCAGTTAAAATAATAGGTTTATTAATTCCTTCATAAATAGGAAAGAGTACTTTACATTAATTAAATCCGACTGTCATGTCTTACATCGAACCCAAGCCAACACACTAATAAATTATTTCCTTTACTCTTCAAAACCTTCTCGATTGAATACATGTTTGGATACTTGGTAACTTGAATATCTTCACTGCAGAAACCTCTTTGAATATCTTTGCCTTCCATATCATCAATGCAGTAAGTATTGATGAAACTTGACCACTTTAAATACTTCAGTCCTCAAGTTTGATGGGCTGGTCTTTAGTAATTGTTTCCTTTAAAATAGATCGCAGGCTTTCGCGGCCGTTGTCTGTATTTTCTTGGCTTGTGGGTGTGAACCGCGCCTGGAGATTGTTTTGCGACGTTTTGGCAGTCGTTGCAGCTGCCATCATCAGGTAGTCGGAGTCGGAGATCAACTGGCAGATTCAATTTTTTTTCCTAACCTAACTACTGTGTTATGTGTGAGGCCCGGGGAAGGAGTGGGACTAAGTGCGTCTCAGGGCTGAGCCCCATACGCCTACAAGGGGGAAGTTTCATGTAAAGGAGGCATGCATCGCGGCAGAGAGGGATTGGGCAGACATGGCCGCGATTGGGGCCATGTCTACCTCCCTGAGTGTACCTATAGCTAAGCCATACTCTAAGAAGAGAGAGGGAAAAACCAGCATAGTACCGTAAAAACCCTCTCGACAGAATAGGAGTGTAACCACTCAGCAGTTACATGCATTAAAAATAAAAATGGCACTGGAAAATTAGGAAGGTCCAGGTTGTTAGTAGAGTTGTGACGTAAGAGTGGGGCAGGGGGGCGGGACTGGCCGATGCAAGAGTTGCATGTCCTTATATACCCTGGTGTCTGGGTGGCTGCTTCCTGGTTGGCTGGGCCTGTCGGCCAATCACAGGCCTGCTTGCACCTGATTGGCCGAGGTGGTTTGCCAATCTCTCCTGGTGGACCTTCTGATTGGCTGGGTACTTGGGTCAATCGTGTGCTGACTCGCACCTGGTTGGCTGGGTTGGCTGGGTTGGCTGGCCAATCCTGGTGAGTCTGTTGTGACTGCCCTCTGGTAGCTTGATTTCGCATCATCCACAAATAAATGTGACCATATTTTGTTTAGCTGTTATTCATCTTCCTTGTCAATGTAGACAATCTTCAGACGCGGCTCACACCCGCAAGCAAAGTAAATGCAGACAAAGGCCGCGAAGGCCTGCGATCTATTTTAACCAGCCTCCATGGGAAGGAAGTAACCATCTCAACAAGGAAACTCGACCAGCTGAGACAGAAGAAAGCCAAGCTTCTTTGCTCTTTGGCTTTTCTGAAGAGATGCAGAGACTACAAAGTTCTTCTGAAGTTCATAAGAATCAAACAGAACTTCACATCTCCAGCTGCAGGCCGCATTTGCAACCGAGCGAGCCTTGCTTTTCTGAGCTAGAGGATTCACCAGACACATCAACACTTGGATATCAATGCCAAGAGCCTAATAGACCTTCACCTGCACCTGTGTAACGAATTATCTCCATACATCTGGAATATCCTGAACATAGCCACCACACTGCAAGCACTCTCAGTCACTATCAAGACTACCGAGAGACACAAAAAGAAGATCCACAACATCTACAAGGAAACTTCTTGGCCTAACTTTGACAGCAACAGAGTAGTCATTAACCTTTCTGACAAACAGCTTGATGCTGCCAGTACTGCTGTTCTTGCCAAGAGCATGAACTATGACGTCGCACCAGTAATAATTCCAACTGAAGATTTTGTTTGTGGTGTAGAATCCGCTGTTCTTCATCTACCTGCAACAGCAGCCGATGAGATCCGAGCAGAGACAGCCAGAATTTTGAGAAAGGCCAAACCTCCTCCACCCAACATCAACAGAGAGGAAAAGCAAGCACAAAGAGAATTACATTGCAACAAAGAAGTGAAGATCCTAAAGGCAGACAAAGGCAATGCAACAGTCATAATGAACGCCTGTTACTATGAAGCCAAGATCTCAGAACTTCTGTCTGATGCTGCTTACTCGCAAGTCGGTCGTAACCCTCTAAATTAAGTAGAGGCATCAACCAAGAAGCTCATAGCCGAGTCATCCATCGATAATGAGACCAAGAAACGCCTAATAGTCAAGGCTTCTAGGACGCCTACCATTTTCAGCCTTCCGAAAATCCACAAACTGAATGTTCTTCTTCGACCAATAGTCAGCGCGATTGGCTCACCGACCCACCTCCTCGCAAAACACCTCAATAACCTCTTACAACCAGCCATACCCACACCTGCCTCTCATATTCAAAACTCTTCTCACTTTGTGGAAATCTTGAAGAAAATCTCGTTAAAATCTGAAGACATATTGGTGAGTTTTGATTTTTTCTCCTTATTCACCAGAGTACCAGTTAATGAAGTTCTACACACCCTACATGAACAACTGGGAGAAGACAGCTCCAGCAAAGAACTCGTGAAGCTTGTCGAGCACTGTGTCACCTCAACTTTCTTCACATACCAGGGAAAGGTGGACATCCAAAAATAAGACACTGCACTTGGCTCGTCTCTTTCACCGTTACTTGCCAATGTCTTAATGGCCAAATTCGAAGAGAGGGCAATAAACTCCAGCCCTTACCAACCTACTCACTGGTTTATACACGTGGATAACACATTTGTAATCTGGAGCCATGGAGAGGAGAGACTACAGAAATTCTTGGACCACCTCAACAGCATCCACTCCAGCATACAGTTCACCATGAAAACAGAAAAGGATGGCCAGCTACCTTTCTTAGATGTCCTGGTGTACAAGAAGCAGAATTCCACCTTGGGCCACAAAGTCTTCAGGAAGCCTACCAACACTGACAGATATCTCCAAGCAGACTCTCATCATCATCCCTAGCAGAAAAGAACTGTCATATCTACACTAACCCACAAAGCTAAAACTATATGTGAAGAACAGCACCTGGAAGCAAAATTGAAACACCTCACTGCAGCTCTAAAAGCAAACAGTTACTCACGCCGTAAAATACAGCAGAGCATCCAAAGCCAACCCGGGAAATCCGAGAAAGAAAAGCTGAAAAACATAGCAGTCCTGCCTTACGTGAAAGGCACAGCCGAGCGACTGGCTCGACTTTTGAGGAAGCACGACATACATACCATCTCGTAACCTATCAACAAGATAGAAGGCATCCTGGGATCGGAAAAAGATAAAACACCAGCCGAAGAACAGGCAGGAATATACAAAGTTCCTTGCTCATGTGGGAAAGTGTACATAGGGCAAACAGGCAGAAAAATCTCAACAAGAATTAAAAAACATATCAGAGCATACAAATACGAAAACCAGCAGTCTGCAATAGCAGAACACTCCATGGAAAAGAAACACAGCATCGATTTTGACAAGTTTTCTACAATAACCAACATCAGTTGAAACCCCTACAGCGTATCTTAGTAACGACGTAAAGATACACCCAGGGATAACTGTAAAGAAAAACAGGGCTGGCCGCGATATAGCAAAATATTACTATTTATTTCCAAGAGGTGAACGTACCAACAATACACGTAGCTTTAGGGAGCTCCCGCTATTATAAACACGGGCACATACGCCTTATATTAAAGACAGGTCAAACACACAAAAAAAAATTACAAAGATTTCCGCAAACAGTTACAAAATTACAAGGCACGAATTGTCTCTGAATGCGCACGTGCAGCAACACTGGAACAACACTACGGTCTAGCTGCGAACGGCATAAGCCAAATGGGGAATGGTTACTGTCAGTTTCACCCTAGGGCGGCTAAATCATAAAACCGCATATGGCTCTCAATCTGTTGACTGGGTGACACGAAAGTACATATAATCCAGAAAGTGTGTCTTGAGCGGGCTGGAAGGACGGCTACATTCATATGTAAATCCAGTTATTTGACGACAGTTTAGAAATTAGGGCGAACCATAGTATAGCAGGCTGAGCAAAATTAAAAGTCTCTCCATCAAACATAAAGCTTAAATATCGGGCTCTTCTCGACACGAGTCGTGTCACAGAAACAACAGTTCAGCAAATACCTTCATACATGAGGATAGGACGGAGGTAGTCTCCAAGTCCCTGCCAGACCCCCGCAAACGTCCTGCCGCCTCACCACGGTGCACAGTCGCACCACAATCCACGGATCCAAGTGGAAACCCAGCTCCACCAGCTGGAAGCAGTCTTCATGAAGGCACCCCGTAAATCGGGTCAGACGGGCAACGGCCCCACACAACTTCGGCGACGAGGAAGGAACATCCGCCACCGAGCGCAGCCCAAACAGAACAGGCCTCATTTCACACACGTCGAACCACTCGCCAACTCCCGCGACGTCAGCGCATTCTCGCGGCGGTGAAGGGAATCTTCCAAACTCAAGGCAGGCAACCCCAACAAAAAAAAAAAACCAAAACATAGATACCAGCATGCCAGGGCAGTAGAAAAAGAAACAAAGAAATAAGCACAAGCATAATGGCGTAGACGTAAGCAAGATATAGGACGCCAAAATAGTAACGGGCGGCCACACTGTTACACAGTAATTATCGTCAGAGAACGATGAGAGAGGCAATAGATATAATAAAACACCCAAACAACATCAACAGGGAAGATGGATACCGGCTAAGCAAAATATGGTCACATATATTTGTGGATGATGCGAAATCAAGCTACCAGAGGGCAGTCACAACAGACTCACCAGGATTGGCCAGCCAACCCAGCCAACCAGGTGCGAGTCAGCACACGATTGGCCCAAGTAGAACTGAGAAGGGGCTCACGCTGGCGTGGCGGGATTTGGGGGCTCGCCAGATAAAAAAATATGTCTGCCAGTTGGTCTCCGACTCCAACTACCTGATGATGGCAGCTGCAACGACTGCCGAAACGTCACAAGACAATCCCCAGACGCGGCTCACGCCCACAAGCCAAGAAAATACAATTGTTTCCTTTATTCACAGTATCCAGACATAGTATCTAACAGTTACTTTAGGTTTGTGCAGGCCCAGTTTCTTCTCATTTTTATAAACTGTTTGTAGTAAATTGCTGCCCTGGTCAATTAACAGGCTTAATGTTCGTACCCAAATGTACTTTGTGATTTTATTTTGACAGAAGCTTGAGTAATATATCCACCAACTTGCAGCTTCCTTGTGCTGAATATTTTTGACCCAGTTTTCAATCTACAAAGTACAATTAAATTGTTCCACGATACTGACCTTAATGCCACTGTGGGTAGAGTAGTGGTTGTTTTATGTTTTGGCATCAAGGGTTAAAGTACACTATTTTGCAGATACCCACATGAGGATCTTATGGCAGACTCTATCTTGAAAGTATAAATAAAATTAGCATAACAATGGTATTGTAATTCACATATCTACTTGTGACAACTCGTTCTCTAAGTCTATTTGTACACCCAGTTGAAAAAAATATCAGACACTCCGATCTCACACACATAAACGACCGATTCCTAAAGGCACAGGATGATACTCTGGTCAACCTTAACAGCTCCTGACTAATTCATACAGGCCCTGTTCGATTTCCTTCACAGTTTCACCATGTACCTCTAGTACAACGACAGTATGTGTGTCAAGGCTATGTAAAAATTATGTGTGCATCAATTAACACAATGCAAACAGGGTGAACAGTATAATTCTCCTCCTCATACGTATCACGACAGGATCAATGAGTGATATACTAAAATCATAAGGGACTGCGAAATGTATGGTAGTCACTCCAATACACAGGGCATAACTGGCTGAGGTAACATCCAATTTAACTGGCACCTGCTAACATTATGTACGAATCTGTCACAGAGACCACACATATCACCTCAACCATCATACTATTAATATTTTTTTCAAGCATTCGAAGACAATATCAGTCTATACAATCACACAAGCTGTAAAAATATTTATTGCTGAAAGGCCCGCCAGTATCACCCATTTTAAACATTCCGAGTGCGAATCAACCATACAGACAAGTACCAAAGGTCAAAATCTAGCACATATTCTGTCATATATTAGTAATCCGATGTTTACAGTTGTATTAAAACCATCCTACCAATGCAGTATCCCAACTAAGAATGTGTGTACACAGTACTAACCATGGAGTCTAAAACGATTTCAGCATCCTTCCATTTTATCATAAGCTAACATTAGTCATACATCCTCACTGTCTCAAATACCATACTTAAGTAACATATAAACAACAAAATTAAACCAGATAAGTCTTGTAAGCAATGCTTAAAACACAACTACTTTCTACACGCATGCAAAGACCACAGGCTGTAGTAAATATGGGGCAACCGTCACACAGCCTAAAATCGTTCAGCCTAAAAACCCCTCTTCGACCTTATTCAGCCTAAAATTATTCAGCCTAAAGTCGTTCAGCCTAAAATCTTTCAGCCTACAGTCACTCAGCCTAAAGTCACATAGCCTAAAGTCGTTCAGCCTAAAATTATTCAGCCTAAAGTCACTCAGCCTAAAGTCATTCAGCCTAAAGTTGTACAGCCTAAAATTGTTCAGCCTAAAATTGTTCGACCTAAATTCGTTCAACCTAAAGTCATACAGCCTAAAATGTTAACGCCTTAAGTTTTAAGTATCCGACTGCTGTAGAACTATAAATTTCTATTACAAACTGCCAACGTATGTGTGCTATCTAGGATGCAGTGCTGAAACCATTCTCGACAAAAACTAACCACTTCGATATTTCAAGATGCAAAGCAAATATTCTGACCGCTGGTGACGGAATCCAGTACTCCTTGAATGGTGAGTAGTAAAAAAAGTATATGCCGGTAAGTTTGCATGCACGAAACATTTATTCGAGCAGGAAAACTAACGACATAAATGACTTCAGTGCCTGTCATGTATGGTAATGCTTATCAGTTTGATTCTAGCGGATATAAAAATGTTGAAAGCAAAGATTATCAAACTGTCGTGACTAGCTTTATAAATTTTTGCGGAAATTCCTTACATTTTTACACCTACCTAATGATATAATTCAATCAGAATATGTGAAAATATTCAACGATATTACTAAGGAATAATAAACATAACCATCACACGTAAATGAATTTTCAAGTTTGTCACAAATTCGGCAGTAAACTTATGGGCATGGCCGAGCAGGTTCTTGCTAACGTACGTACTGTACGAAAACACTGGTACGTGCACGAGTTTTGTGGTCTAAGTCTATTATAGTATGTCTGACAACTCCTTTTATAAATATATATTATCCATGTAAGGTTATTTTTGGACATTACTTAACATCAACGGTTAGTTTTGAGTACTTCAGCATACAATAGTTATGACAGTTGGCTAGATAGTTTGTCGTTACGGTAATTGATGACTTATTTGTTTATTTCAAGTGTGTAGCTGCCTGTGTACAAAGTCAGAAACCTGCAATAATGTAAGGAAGCAATATTATTAATACCCTAGACGTAATGACGTTGTACTAGGGATTTTGGGTGTCATCAGGAGTTTTTTTTCTCAACTTCTCTGGAATTCACTTACGAAGCGCACGATCGTAGAAAATTAAATAAATTGAACCAAGTACTATGTTGAATTCTTAAAGAATGGAAAAACCAATACAGTGTTTTCTAACAAATTAATTTTTTTTTTGCTATGCAAATAACTCCAGTATCTCCCTGATGTGGCTGCTTCACTCGTTATTCAACACAGCAACAATGCTCTGCGCTCTCCAAGTATACAATGTAAGCATTTGCCTTGAATTTGTATCAGGTGTATTTCCATTTATCATTGTATTTCAGCCTATTGTTTTGTTTTACATTAATCTGAATATTGCAAAATATATTAAATGTTTTCGTGTAGGAAATATTCATGTACCAATAAGTAAACTACGCATTTGTGTTTAAATTCGTGGTTATATTGATTGAAAAAAATATTCTAACCATTAACTCTTCGCGAGAAAGAATGACTGCAAGGGATGTGCTACAAACAGTACATAATCAAATATATTGTGAACATTTTTCGAAATTAGAGTGTACAATGCTCTAAAATGTCAGACTGTGCAATTTTTTTTCATTACAGTTTATAAATACATATTTACTTTCGGTATAACCATCGTTTACATTAACAATTATGTGTATTTGACTGTGTGTTAAATACTAAGTTTACATATCACCAAAACAAATACATTTGTTTTCTTTTGTGTTGAATACTAAACTTTTACTTTTGCTGCTGGAAGGAGCTCCTAAGGATGTCCCAGGGAGCTCCTGGGAATGTCCCAGGGTCGTGTTTAATACAGGTCCCAGGGAGCTCCTAGGGATGTCCCAGGGATGTGTTTAATACAGGTCCCAGGGAGCTCCTAGGGATGTCCTGGGGATGCATTTAATGCAGGTCCCAGAGAGCTCCTGAGGATGTCTTGGGGATGTGTTTATTACAGATCCCAGGGAGCTCCTAGGGATGTCCCAGGGATGTGTATGCCAGACATCCTAGGAATGTCCGTAGGTAGTACTTTTCCATGAACTTTTCCTACATAAAAAGGACTTGAAATGAACTTCCCTAGGACGTCCTAGGGACGACAGTTCCCACATCCTACGGACGTCCTCAGGATATCTGTGTGCTGGTAGGGATGTATTTTTACCAACATAAATATTAAGCTAAGAAAACACCACAAGCAAATGTTAAAATTCAATTATTTGGAACTATATGTTTTAACTAATACAAAACAAAAATTATTTGTTTTTAGTTCCGGATATGTATCTGGAATACGTTTATTAATATAAATCTAAAATTTTACAGTAACACAACAAAGATTGGCCGAAACACCTAGTCTTATGTATTTAAATGAGTCAATTAATGAATGACTAAGTTACATTCTAGCTGCAATGACAATTACAAATTTAAAGATATATTTGAAGTAAGTCATGTTCGAGTTAATTATATTTTTAAGGGAAAGGAACAATGAGATGATTTTCTTTTCCGAGCAGACAGCTCTCAGGATGCTTAATTGAAGAGTGAATCTTACAGGTGGTTTATCAACAGCATGCACAATTGTTCATTAACTATGCTGTTATGTAAATAGTCGCAATAGTATCGGGAAAATGTGTTATCACTTATTTCTATCGACACGTCATAACAATTCAATATATATTTTAGTTCGTTCTACTCATGAAACTGGAAGAATAGGGGCCGCGGCCGAGTGGCTAGAGCACTCGCCTCATACCAAGGTGATCCAAGTTTGATCCTTAGCGGGGTGGTCTTCGGATCTTCGCATGTTGGAACTGTGCCGGATGATATTGCTGGTCGGCGGGTTTCCTCGGTGATATCCCGTTTCACAACTCTTCTCATTCCGTCACTTTTCCACTGTAGAGCCTCATTTCATGCCACCCTTCTAGATAAGAAGATGCCTTCGGTTTCAACAGCAAGTCCACATTGAAGGTGGGATACACTGGTACTCGGATACCCTCTTTACACGATATTTATTTACTGAGATAATTTATTTCTATGAAATTTTACATTTTTTGATAGCAGTTTTTCATAACTGACGTGTTATAGAAAATAATTCGCTCATTTTTGGGACGTTTTCAAAACTTGTTTGAGGTAGGATCAGAGTAGTAAAATGTATTATGTATACTCCATTTATATATATATATATATATATATATATATATATATATATATATATATATATATATATATATATATATATAGGGTGTCCAGAAACTGCCGCATAATAAGCACACCACGCGAATCCTGAGGTAATTTGATGACGAAAATGTAGGTAGCAAAATGTTGTACGACGAATTTTTCCGCACACTATGTGGCAACACTGCACGGAGATGGGAGTTAGTCCCCTCTTGCGCGCCACAGTGTTCCACAGATACCAGACTACAACTGCTGGGCGTGGG
>PNEQ01020773.1:38382-63585 GCA_003012365.1 Medauroidea extradentata | reverse complement strand
GTAATTGTGTGCATAACTAATTGTGTTGTGAGAGTTCTAGTTGATTACTGTTTTGTGTATTTCATAGCTTTGTGAGCTATTAAATCCAGTACTTAATTTAACTCTTTTATTTGTAATTATAGACCTCTATCCCAAAGAACTCATGGGAATTGCCCACATATAAAGTTTGTGCTCTCAAACTTGTAACAATATGTACATTCGCTCTCGCTGTTCAACTCACGGCAACTGCCGTTAGCACTATCCTTGTTTCGCCGTGCGCTGCCAAAAATCTGAAAAATTTCATGTTGTAACTTTGATCTTAAATTGTTTGCATATTGTACAGCATCGAAACGCGGATCGGGTGATATAGTTGGTTCATCATTTAGACCATTTTAAGGGGTTGAAAAAAAAAATTTTGAACTTGGTATTGTTTTCATGCATCCATAAATATATCACATCATAACTTAAGAATAAAAAGCAAACTCGTATCCAGATTTTTATGGTGTTAAATTTCTTATATCTGGACGGCAACGAAGAAATCTGACGGCTACATTTTTTTTCGTTAGCTGTACAGAAATGTTTTTCTATCATTATGTGCGCTTTCTAACAAACAGAATCATCAAAAAGTTAGTCGGTGAGAAACTTTTTTTTTTGATATTCAAGTTAGATGCGGGATGAAAGCGAGGAAGTTGTTCGTAATGAGCTAAATCTATTTTTAAAAGCAACTCCACCTCAATAGCTTTAGTAGTTCTCTTGTTTATAGCTGTGAAATGTGTGGCGTATTATTGTCATGCACGCGCCGCGCACACTCACCCTACAAACTCGACAGCTGAATGTCGCTGGGAGTGTTGGCTAAAGAGAAAAAAATGTACCATTATCGTTGCTGGCTGTGAGATTTTATCAAGAACAGTTAATAAATAAGATACAGGCTACTTTTAGTCAGCAGTTTTCTTTGTCCCGTGACATAAACTGGTTCAGTAACGAAACTACAGTGTCTTGCGGCCGAGCGATTCGTTGTGTATGGTGACTGATTTCGAAACAAAATTTCGTTTGTGTAATTTTTTTATTAAAATAGTAGAAAACCGTAATATAGGTAGGCTACAAGAAAGGGAGCGAAATATTGTACTGATATAATTCCAGTATTTTTCACATACAATTAACTCATTAAGGAAGCTTTAGAAGAAACAGGATGTTCCAAACAAACCATTTACACGAATAGGAAAAAACAATAGCAACACAGTACATCAAACTTACATGAAATATTGAAGTCAGAAAGGTAAGACAAACAATAAATAATTCCCGTAAACAAATTTAAGGCAATGAACCTTCATTTCTACTACTTGTATGGTAACTATTTTTAATATCCTAAATTAGAGCAAGTATAAAAATAAAACTCTTATACAGTTTGTTTATAAGGTTTTACTACGTCGTCTAATTTGTTTTATTGACAGAAAAATTTATCTGGTTTCGGTAAGTTTTTGACTGACGACAATCTGTAATTACCTTCAACTTTTTGTTTAGGTATTGAAAAAACTACGTAATAAACCAGTAAAATAAATTAAAACAATACTTGTAGACATATTGTTCCATATATGCTCTCGTTAAGTAAGATATAACTATCAAAGAAGTAGTGGAAATGAGTGATACGCCTAAGTTGACATCACTGCAGAATATTAATATACTCTCTTTTGTTTGGTAACCGAGCGAGATGAAGCAGTGGTAAAACACTCGCCTTGCATTCGGGAGGACCCGGGTTCGATGCCCGGCTCCGGTCATCCTGATTTCTGTTTTCCAGAGTTTTCCGAACACATTTCAGGCGAATGCTGATACGGTTCCTTAACAAAGACCATGGTTGACTCCTCCCCCGTTAAGTCCCATGTATCTCTACCAAGGCCTTGTGCTGCTGTTAGAGGGCACGTAATAACATCAATATAAATAAATAACACCCCACTTTCCCACTTTACATGTATTCTTAGCAGACAGTAAAAGTGTCAGAATAATACATATTTTTAAGTTCCCATACGACAGTGGTTTTCAATGATCAATTTCGTAATCATCAACTTCTCCAACCCCATTTTTGTCTTCAGACAGATGCTACCAAAATGGAAGAAATCTTTTGTTTTGTCAACAGTAGCTATAATGATTAAAATATATGTGATAATAACAATTTCTTAATGAAGTGCCCATTGCAGTTCATGTAGTGAATTAATATCAGTGAAGTACGTGAATTTTTTCATATTTTAAAGTAATAGAAAATGCCGTTAATTACATTTTTAGAAGCGTAATGCTATACAAGTTGTAATATCAACTAGAATAATAAAGAATATAATATTGTTGCGAGCCACGACTGTCTGGCTGGGCGGTGTAGTACGATACTGTGGTGGCGGAGCTAGGACACCCCCTTCACACTCACTCCTCGGCGCCGTGGCTGTCGGGCAGGGCGGCGAAATACAATACAGTGGCGGCAGCGCTAAAAGGCCTCCTCGGGTGCCGCATGGATTGTATTACTCCATGATAACCACCTGCACCCAGTATCGGGTGATTCTAGGCCAGAAAGATTCTTCGGTATTATTTCATTGGGTCCACCATTGTGAGTGACTAGTAACCTTTCCATATACAGAGAAATTATGGTATTTCTTTCATTTATGTAAATAGTAGTTATTTGCTCTGATTGACATTTACTGTGTAAATCATTATAGACATAGGTTATTTTTTTTGTATATACAGTTGTAAATAAACTAGGTTAGCTTTATTTTCTTTATTTTATCAAAGACCTCCATCCCCAAACGTACCGAGCCCGCAAGTTTGCAACAATATTTTAAAGCTTAAAATTCTAAAGTAATGCATCTCCCGAACATCGTAACGTGGTTGCGATCTGGCAACAGGCAACAGCGCGCACCATAAGCTCTGTACTGCAATCTAAGGTTGGGACGCTCCTTGGTGAAGTGCAGTGTAAAGTAGTGTGAGTTGTTGATGTTTGAATGGTTGTTGTTGGACAGACTGGGCACGCCCGCCTCGTACGACGACATCAAGAAGAAGGTGAAGGAAGCAGTGGAGGGCCCACTGAAGGATATAGGAGCCTACACCGAGGACGACGTCGTATCGTCAGACTTCAATGGCAACCCTCACTCTTTCATCTTCGACGCCGCGGCAGGCATTGCTCTCAACGACAGATTCGTCAAGCTCGTCGCCTGGTGAGTATGCAGCACAGCACGCCTTACTCTGGCCAAACTGCACATCCATTACATTTCATTGCCTCAGCATGAGTCATGTTTAGTTGAAACATTTGCAAGCTGTTAGTAGCCGGCAGCATAACTCGCTTTTTAACTGTCAATCAGCAGTGCACCTTAAGCCGCGTACACACGAGCGCGCCGCGGCTGCAATGCAACACGCGCCGAACAGTATTCGCGAGGCGCGCGCAAGTGTGTACGGAGCTTCGAACACGCGCCGAGCACGCCACGAACAGGCGCGCCGCGAACCACCGACTGTCGGTTTTTGCTACGAACACAAAGCGATTTGGCGCGCCAGTGTAGACGTGTTCAGTCCGCATTCGCCCTGAGTAGCGCGCAGACCATGGCGCTCAGTGAACTGTGGTGTTCGTCACTTTTAGATGGATCGCCTCATGCGCAGCGCGTGCTCGAGGCGCACAGTGTTGCTCCGCGCCTTGTCTGCAACGCGCGTTCCATGTTGCATTGCAGCCGCGGCGCGCTCGTGTGTACGCGGCTTTAGGGACATCACAAAATTTGTCACTCGCAGTGAGCTCTCAGTAACGCACAAAAATAACGACCTGCTCTGTGTAACTCCAAGTCCGGAATTCCTAAACGTTTTTGTAAGGGTTTTAGCGCAATTTAAATCAAAGACGATTAATAAAAAAACACATTTTGCCCGTTTTACTGCTTGGGGGTCGAATTTAAAAAAACCCTAATACTACTTTTTGGGCATTTACGTAAGCAACATTTTGAAGTGATAACCAACTCTTTATCCCGAAGGATTCGATAGATATCGACAGTTAATCGGAAACACATTTAAGGTCTTTTCACCTCCTTAAATGTTGAATTTCGAAAAATCCTTAAATTGGTCAATAAGCGTTTTATGAGTGTCTTATCAAAGTAAAAATCACGATGATAGGCCGTCGGGTTCGAGCTCTATAGACATTACTTCGGAAACACATTTCACCCTTTTTCACCCCCTTAGAAGTCAAATTTCGAAAAATCCCTTCTTAGTGCTCGCACAAAAAATTTCACAATTCTAGGTCCAGTGGTTTGGGCTGCAGTTTGATATGTCAGTCAGTCAGTCAGTCAGTCAGTTTTCATTTATATATAAACTGACTGACTGACTGACATATCAAACTGCAGCCCAAACCACTGGACCTAGAATCGTGGAAATTTTTGTGTGGGTTCCCCTTAGGTCGTAGGCGAGCACTAAGAAGGGATTTTTCGAAATTCGACCTCTAAGGTGGTGAAAAGAGGTGAAATGTGTTTCCGAAGAAACGTCGATAGATCTCGAACCCGACGGCCTATCATCATGATTTTTACTTTAATAGGACACTCGTAAAAATGCATATTAGCCAATTTAAGGATTTTTCGAAGTTCAACGTTTAAGGGGGTGAAAAGTGTTTAAATGTGTTTCCAATCAACTATCGATATCTATCGAACCCTTTAGGATAGAGAGTTGATATTCACTTCTAAATATTGCTTACGTAAATACCCAAAAAGTAGTTTTAATTTTTTTTTGAAAATCGACCCCCAGGCAGTAAAAAGGGGCATGATGTGTTTTTTATGAATCGTCTATATCTTTGAAACATAACTGGCTATCGTCGTGATTTTAACTTTAATTGGTTACTTTTACAAATGTCTATGACAGGACTCAAAGACGTTTCGAAATTCTTTATTTAAAGGTGTGAAAATACGTTAAATGTGTTTTCGATTATCCTTCCATGTCTATCGAATCAATCGAGATATCGAAGTGCTCTTTCTTTGCTTTAAATTGGTGCTTTTGTAAATATCCCAAGTACCATTTAGAATATATTTTCCGAATTCGGCCCTAAACTGGTTAAAAAAGGGGTAATATGAGTTTTCGACTCACATTCTATATACATCGATCCCATAGCTTTTTATATAGCGACGTGATTTTAGTTTAGGATTGATGCTTACTCATTTTTCAGTTAATCGTCGATATATCTTGAACCCAGCCGGCTAATGTTGTGTTTTTTACGTCCACGAGATACCAATAAAGTATTCTAAAACGTGATAGGGTTATTTTTGCTATATTAGGATTTATAAACATGTTTTCTCCTCTTGTTGGTGTTATTTCTTTCTCGTGTTTTATGTCGTCACTAAGGCGCCAGGAAAGTTCTTCCAACCATGCATTGTTGTGTGATTACTCATCGTCTTGGTGGGCTCTATCTGTCCTGACAGTTTGTAAACGCTGTGCGGATACAGCCTGTATAACATCAATTAGTAATGCAAATTTTACACTACACAAATTACAACGCTGCCAACTGATACATTGATAATTAGCGGTAAGTTTAACTTTGTATAAGACGTACCAGTAATCTTATTTTTCATCGAAATGTGTTCCTAAGAAGTTAATATCTTTGGCTCTCCAAATATTTCCAGTTGTGTTTACTCACCTCTAGGAAACAATATAAGTGATTGACGTATTTGTTAGTAACCAAAAAATATTGACTATATTTTAAATACGAGCATATTATATAGCCTACAAATTACGTTATACCCTATCAGTCGTTCGGTTGATTTGAAATTTGGCATGTATGTTAGTTTTCTGATTTTATAATATTAGTACCGGTATTAAAACTTTTATTTTTAAATCGACAGGTTCGCAGATAAGGCATACAAAATACCTAATTGTGATCGTTAGTCATAAAAGAATAGTATGTGCACTATTAGTGTGATAAAACTTGTGACGTAGTGTTTGATGTGATGGTAGAGCAGGCAGGACACAGATCAGAGCTACTGCTGTGTTGCAGGTACGACAACGAGTATGGGTACGCGTGCCGCTGTGTCGACCTCATCAAGTACATTCACTCCAAGGACTGAACACACGACCTCCACCACACTGCCGGCTGCTTCTGGTCTACAGTGACACACACACCCCCATACCATACGATTAAATTTAATATGATATTTATTACTTATTTACACAATTAATAAAAATTTTACTCAAATATATAGAATTACGTGCAGTCATTTTAGATCATACATTTTCTAAAACACCATATAATTTACTGTTTTTGTGTACACGTAATGATAACATTGTAGAGTGATTCCGTTCCTTGTAATATGTAATTTTACTCCCGCTGTGAATTATTTTCTTGACAGAGAACACGATGTGACTTATAACCGCCTAAATAATGCACACTATGTGTTGTACGCCAGCAGTCACCATGCTCGAGAGAGGACCATTAGCTCCTGCAGACACACATGCCGCTGTCCAGTACATCAAGTGGTGAGATGAGTCAGCGGCGGATTGCAAGGGCTAAAAAACAGCAGAACCTCGAAAGGAAGGGGGGGGGGGAATTCTGTCTGTCAGGGTCTATGTCAGTTCTACGACCTCGTCTCCAAAGGTCTGTCCTTTGTATTCGTGAAACAAATTTGCGAAACATATTGATGTAACATATGTACCGGACTGTTTACGCCGACTGATTAAATTACAGTTGTTTAAATATGTGAGGTTACGGCAACTCAACGAAAATTTCCTCCATTTTATCTTAAAAAATCACTTCGCAAGTCACAGCGCGTCCTCCAGATGGCATGTTAGTCGACAGACTTTGCGAATGGTTTGCTATATGTATGCGACATGTGGATAGTTCACAGTCGCAAAGAGAGGGAGTTGTAATTGATTTCATCGCAAAGTCTAGTTTAGCGTGCATAATGATAGCAAATCTGCTTTGTGATGTGGTCATAATAGACACACAGGATGTAATAAAATAGATCACACAAAAATGGTCAATATAAATCAAATAATTTTGCTTAACTTTAAATGAAGCAGTGCATCAAATGTGTCCACTGTGAGCCGCCACTGCACGGCTGCCAATCGTTTCAACTTGATCAAATAACTGAAGATGGAAATATTTACAGATTACTGGGTATCGTTATTGCTGACAAACACTGATTGACTATCAGTGATCTCTAAAGTTGTCTATAATTTGTGTGTTTCTCCGAATTGCTTCATCCCTCGTTCCGGAGGAGGGAGGGTCGTCCCCACTCCTGTCTCCCCATCCTTCCTTCCCTCCCTGAGACAGACCAGCTGTCCCCCTCCTCCATGTGGGTCACTGCAGCGATTCGTGAGGGTCTTCGTGCAGAAACTACATAACAACTTTTGGTTATTTTGTACACATTTTGTAAATTAAAAAAAAAAGCATTCATGGAGTGGAGTTTGCGATGGGAATGGCTGGAAATTAAAACATATATTTGGTATGATTTTTGTGTTTATTTTAAAATGGCGCACCCGAAATACTAAGGTCGTAAAGATATGTTAATTGTTGTACATACCTTACAGTACAACAAAACACTGTTTATTGTAGGGAAAATATTTTAACCAATTTACTTATCATGTTTCAGTACTAAGAAGCATGGTGTATTTTCTTTAAAATAATAGTGCTAAGAGGCATGGTATATTTTTTGAAATTACAAGTGCTAAGAGGCATGTGTATTTTTGTTAATTACTGATAATGTTATTTTAAAAACATATTCTCTATAACTTACCTGAAACTGGAAAATACCGTACATGTATTTAAATTTCTCAGCTGTATAAATAGTTTGTGTAAAGTTGTTTGCCGTTTCGAAAGAATTTCTTGTTTCTACAAGCTAAATGTACGTCTCGAGTTACTGTAGAGTTTATATGTACATTTTGGAAAAAAAAATATCTCTGAAAGATCATGGTCTGGATAGATGAATGAAATAGAATGTACAACTAACGTGATTTGTCTACTTAACGCCATGGCAGAAAACATCATACGAAATGTCTGCAAGCGAGAATCACATTGATGCTTTTAATACTAAATACACTTATATGAATATAATGGAAAGTATAAATACGTGCATGTATTGTACTTTTAAGTAAAAAATTTTAATATTCGATAAGTGACCGGATTCCGTCTTACAACAAGACAATACTGCGCTACTCTACCCCAGAGCGAACACTATCGCAGATTATCGTGCATATATATCTCTACTGCGACAGGTAAACTTCTTGTATTTTCATACTGTGGAAATTTCTTGTACGAACACAAGCATATGTACAGCGAAATCTACCGTGGATAATACCCCACAGAGACCTCTCCACTGCGAAAGTTAAATTATACTTGTAGGCCTAAAATTTTGTAATTACTTGCAAATTTGTGTTCTGAAGACGTACAAAAGATTTGTATCAGCAGCAATATTCCAGTTGGCGAAACAGATAAGAAACGAAGACGGCGAAGGTATATTGAAAATGAATTTTAGCAACATATAAATTTATTTATTTACTTTGGCATCTTGAACGTGAGAGTTTATTCATAGGTGTATTTATTACTAGTAGCAGGCTCTTTTAAACTCGAGGAATAGTTTGCGCAAACTTAAATTAAATATTTCCGAAAGGATTTGTATAACTTTTCGCACTATACAAGTTGGCAGTTGCAAAAATAAACTTCCCATGCACAACTGAACTACCGTAGAAAGACTGTGCAATCCTATGTCGCTTTGAGGAAACCAAATTACTTGTAAGTAAGGATGTGCTAGAGTAAATTTTACATTGACGTTACCTCTGTAAGAGAAGAAAATTACCAACTAAAACAAAAGTGCCGAGTAAGTGTGGTATGTGCGGTAGCTTTACATAGAAAGTAGAGAAAATTTATACAAGTAAATGAATATTCCTTATGTTGTGTGGGAGAAATACAGTCACTCTTGTTAGAAAAAACTGCCATAACTAACTGTATAAAATAATAAGCATGTTTTGAATTCAAACTCCTAACCACTACGTAGGCAGACATGTCGTCACCGTCACACTATTGTCACCAAAATAAAATTACAAATATGCTATGCATAGTCGTGCTGAAAAAAGTACGAAAAACTAACTCGATATCTCTAACACAAATTGAAATGTAAAGGCAAATTTTCTTTCTTGGATTTTACACAGAAAAAACAATACAGTGGTTTATACAAACATATTTTGTTAGTGCACACGCGTTAGTGTATCGTGTGGTTAACACTGAATTTTTGTAGTTGCCTCAAAACTATATGTCTGTGTTTATAATGTATAATAGGTTTCAATAAACAGTTTAACGGACACTGCTTAAGTATTTAGTGATATAGTCTGTTCACTTTTAATACAAAAAAAAAATTGTCTTCATTTAGGCCAAATATGTTACGTGTTGAGATTGGTGAAACGTTTACACTTGTTTTTTGTTCTAGAGAAGTTTTCAGATCAAACATATTAAAGATGATCGCAAAATGGCTGAAAGAAAAATTAAAGGAGTCCTCATTTTATCGAAGTTAGTAAATTCTATCGCAAAGTGTGGTAATTATTTATATTATTAATAATATATGTCAAGAGAATAGTGTTTCCTTTTCAAGGATTCGGAATATAATACCAAAAAATTGCCGAATAATTCCTCCAGAGTGCAATTGTACATCACATCACATCCATGGACATATTTTTAAAAAATGTGAAATTTTGAACGACGCTACGAACTCACCAGCCATGTACGAGACTTCATACAAAACAGCAGCCGGAACTATCTTAAAAATGTTGCAAAATATCAGAGGAATATTGTAAAATTGCACAAGAAATTCTTATTTCACGTAATGTTGTGAAGTCATTGCCTTCAGATTTCCGAAAAAACTAATAAACAATAGTGAGGCAACTAGGTTGCCTCGAATGTTGAATACGTTAGTTTATGGCTAGATCCTGAAGAAATTGAACAATTATTTTCATTGTAGAAGCTGGGTTCAGTTCAGAAGTGACAGGAAAACTAACTGACCTATAAGAATTTAAGTGCTAAAAATTATTCGTATGGGATGACTTGCTGGACATTTTCGTTGAGCAGACGTGCTGGAGCTCGGTAATACTGGCATATCATCAAGTAGTAGGCAGAAGACATAGGAACCAACCAATAAAAAAGGAAGTTACATACGTTCTAGAAATAATATCATTTTTGTCTTGTGAAGGCTCCATCAGTAAGTGATTACTGGACAACTGATCCATTGTTAGGATATGTACTGTGACTTCTATCATGTCACGAAATATATTTGAACTGTTGTTGTGAATGTGGCAGTTCTGTGATAGTAGAAAACAACCGGAAAAAAACTTCAGATGGAAATGTCGTAGAACATATTGTTTAAAATCGTATTCATTGCGCACACCAGAGAAAACTAAGTTTGTCGATGAATCTATTGTACCTAAGATACGACTGATAATAAAAAGATACTGTACTAAAATATCTCACAAATATGATGTAAACAAATCAAGAAAACAGTAGAAATGTACAATGCGGCAAATAATATATAAACACCTACATACAATTCGTAACTAAGTAAAAATGCAATAGTCTTAAAATACTTGTCGAAGGGACGTCTAACAACTGATTCTATTGGTTGGTACGCCGGCCAAGTTCCGGCGAAAGTTGATGTTTGGGTTTGCTCTTTTAATGAAGCGTAAAATTAAATATTTCATATGTTTATGACAAAATAAAGTGTTATGGTTAAATTGACCTAATTACCGATTAATAGCGGGCAAAATGTTACTTAATTTTTAAAAACAATACCTTAAAGCAAGTTCCGTAAGTAAACCCTCGTAAATAAAAAGAAGGCTATAATTATAGGCCTTATAAAACTGGTTTCGACGGCAGTTCGTAAATTATTACAACAAACAGTCCTGTATTTTAATGATACACGTATTAGTTTACTTATTGCTGGACGTATCAGTTGCACAGTCTCGATTAAAAGTAGAAAATAATTGTACGTCAAAACCAACTATTTTCAATTAGCTGAAGTTAAAAGTTCTGAAAATTGAACGGTAGAACTTTGAAGAACAGTGATATTCTTTGCCAAGTAATATCGAGAAATACTTTGGTTAACACAAATTTAATTCATAATGCAGTGAACACATACCGAATTTGCCGTAAGACTATCCAGGTATAACACACTATTACAACAACTTATTTATAGAGGTATATTCCAAACTTAACTATAAAACGTGCAATTTTACAAAAAAACATTATTTTACAAAAAGTGAAGAAGGAGGTTGGAATGTCTTCCGAAACGTCGGGAAGAGAAATGGCAGTGACGCCGCTACAACCCAGAAACCAGTATTTCATAAACAATAGCTGCGGAAGACAGAAATGATTATTGAAAATACTCATTGTCATGATGCAAACATATTTTTGTAGTCTTAGTTGACGCACATAGTAGACAATTTTATTTTCTAATTTAGATACCTGAAAACTGAGATCGTTTCAAATTCTCATGAAAATTAAAACATACCAACGTGTTCGTGTTTACACTTGCACAATGCAGACATACTTTACTAACATTACCACAATCGTTTACATAAATTTATTTTTTAAGGTTTCATAAAACTAACCAGATACTAAAACTGCAACGGTGCTGCTTCTGTTTCCGTATGTGATAAGCATACCTGCAGTTCGTAGGAAACAAGGGAAGAACGCCTAGAAGCCAAGTGGAATATTCGTGATGTTCATGTACCAACTGCAGCAGACATGCATGTGGCCGTGGAAGTTATGAAATACGAAAAAAATAAACTTAAACTTTTATGATGACTAAGCTGACCCATCGTGAGCTTTTTTTTCTCATAATTAACATTTTCGTAATGCACAGATACGGTTAATGTCAAATGATACTTACACTGCAACAGTCTAAATAATTTTACTGTCGATTATTTGCAGTACATCATGTCTCGTAGCCGACTTCCGTAGCGTAGTCGTTTATGCGCCTGTCTACGGTGCGAAAGACTTGGGTTCGAAGCCTGGCTGCGGTGTGAATGTTGTATTGTCCTTTTACCTAACTTTATCGTCATCGGCTTTTAAGACCTCTTTGTTAAATGACAGTAAAACCACCTCACCGCAACTTGCTTGCGAAAATACGTGTTTTAATTCAAAACTTCGACTTTGAATATTCGTTTTACAGCCGATGAAATGCAATTCGTTTTCAGTGGTTTTTCGATAACGATAAAAATTCTTCATTTCATCGTTACTGATGACGTAGGTAGTTTTTGTATCAAATTTGTACATACTTAGTACATTTTAATTAATTTAAAACCCTCGTTGCGCAACTCGATTGATGATACACGTGTGTGTGGGCTTGCGGGCATATGTACTGCTCCGTTTAGACGTACTCTCACTGACGTATCTTACAACGAGCTGATATAAACAATCCACATCATTAAATCACAGTGTAATATATAACTAAAAGAACTCTTAATATTTTAGATTTGTCAGGTAATTTTTTTTTCGAACATGTTATAGGTGACCCGTAACAATACATCAGAAAACTTTTTTATACATATTTTTCACTGCGTAGTGAAAAATGAAAATCCACTAAGTTATCCCGCCTTCGGGCAGTGTCACAGTGTGTAAGAGAGAAGGCCGGGGTGAAGGTTGGTCCGGCTGCTCGACTAGTGAGACACGCCTGTCGCCCGTCCAACCCGAAACATGGCTTAGGTGAGGTGAGATGAGTGTGGAGCAGTGACGGAATAAGAAAGGGAGTTCTCCGAGGAAACCCCAGACTAACGGCAACGTCCGCCACGTTTCCGACATGCGAAAAATCCGGGTCCGGACCCGCCGGGGATCGAGCTCGGATCGCCTAGGTGGGAGGCGAGAGGTCTGACCCCTCGACCACCACGACCACACGACCCTTGCGCTGTATAATAACGTAGCTTATTTTTACTATCTCTTAGTGTGATAAAATGTAAATGTGAGTGTTGCTGAAAGTGGGGCAAATAACATCCAGTATATTCCCTATACTTAATATATAGGTACCGTACTTCGATTCAAACAGAGACAAACTTGTGTTCTGTAACTTGCTGACTGTATATAAAAATGTTACATTCAAAGCTCACACTTGCTTATTACATACGATAAATACATTACGTATTGCGATTTTTAATTAAAGTAGTAAGGACATATCATTTGTTTGGCAAGTCTCTAGTAAGATTATTACGCATAAAACGTATTGCTACGTCAACAACGTAAGATCTTTTTGTACAGCACAATCTCGTATGATGCAACATGATTATAACCTATTTAGGCCGTTAGTTTGCAAAATTACATGTGGGCAATTCTCTGAGCGCTTAGAGGTCGTATAATTAGAAATTTAAAAAATTTTGTAATGTTCTTAACTTACAAGCTCACAAAGCTTTAAAAATTCACAAAACAGCAATCAACTATGGATTTCCCAGTACACATATTATGCACACAATTACTACTGCGCCACAGAAACGTTAATTAACTCTGACATTTAAAAACAAAAATGTTTACCATTAATTCATTAAAGACTACGAATCACAATAAATGTCCAGTCATCTATACAATTGACTGTCTTTCAAATAGTCACAATGTCCAACCTAAAAAGCCTGAAGTTGTGATGGGTCACCATGTGCTGCGCAGCAACCCGAGTGCACCGCTGTCTTCCCTCTTGTCACGCACCTATTTGTTCGTCGACCCGTAGTTGTTATTGTTTCGCCCAATACTGCTCAGAAGGCATGTGTCTGCAGCCACATATTAGACTCGGACGTCACAAAGCCACCAGTCTCTCTCCACAAGCTTAGCACATTCTTCTAGATGACCAATAACGAAATCTCCCCTCTGCTGGTACCGAAGTACACCTTCTCTAAAACCACTAGGTAGACAGTCTCCTTGAGAGGCCAGTTACTGCTCTCTTTGATAATAATTCTCCAGTGTTGTTCTCAACAGTTCACCGCCTCTCTTTAGCATGTTGACCCCTTCTTCACTGCTGCAGTTGATACAACACCCCAAGTGTTGCTCTTCCCTTCCACAGCCCGTTGGTGTCACCCAGCCTCGACGCTGCCTCCAAAGTAGCTCCTCGTCGATACACGCCACACTCGAGTCACGCTTAAGACTTCCAGAGAACTCCGTTATTTTGCAATTCTGAGGCATTTATATGACTCATTTAGTGACGTCAGTCGGCGGCGCAACATGGTGACGAGAGGCCTAAAATAGACATTACCTCATTCTTATTTGCAGAGAGTCGTGTAGGCAGAGGCTTCATCAGGGAATCCCGATGAAGTCTCTCGGGCGTATTGCAGCACCCCTAGGAATACCCTAACATCACTGTGTTCGACCATCGGACTGTCCACCTAGTATAATGCAACATGCCTCCAGCCACACAACACTGTCCCCTCCTTAATTTAAGTACATCTATGTGGACAAATTTAGATTCTCTAACCCGAGAGCCTTGACGAACAATCCGAATCACCACATCACCCATCTTCTTTAATATTTCATAAGGGCCTTCCCAATTCTTCTGTAGCTTGGTACAATACACCTTCTATCTCTAAGGGTTGTACAACCACAACAGTTGTCATTCTTGGAATGTTTCATCCGGTGTATTCCTATCGTAGCGAGTCTTCATCTTGTCGGTGTTAAAACTAAGGTGTTGCCGGGCAAGGTTGTGAGTGTGAACCAATTTGTGACATAATTCTCTGGCATATACTGAGGATGCAATCTGGTGTTCCTCTGCCGGTCATCTGAACATAATATCGCTCGGGAGACAGAGCTATATTCCAGCAGCATTATTTCTTGTCTCCGGTTCAGGTTTGCTCCAGTTCTAGTCTGTAGTTCCTTGCATGGTTCTGGCATAGGGCCATCAAGGTCCTCTGACTTCATGAATCCCTTGTCAGTTGTAGTTATTTGGGAGACTTGCTTGTATGTGCCTATGTTGGCCCCTTCTCAAGCCGGATTGTACTGTCCGTCTAGTTGACCATTCGAAAATGTAGATTTCCAGAGCCCAGAGAAACTAATGTTCTTGCTACCCCACCTAAAAAGGTAAGCCACTTCCTCTTCCTATGTGTTTGAGTAGAGCTACACTCCACACAAAATTGCCTTGACAGTGTGCAGGGCTCACAGTATCACTGAATACCGGCAGCACAGTTGTCTCGCAACATGCTAATCGGCAGCTGGCTGGCGAGGATATTTCGTTTCGTGGCACCATTACCAGTTCTCATTTGCCGGTCTTTAGTACTCTCGACTGAATGTCTGTGCAGCACTCTTTGCTTAACACATCGAGGTTATATACAATTCGTGTTAAGTACAGAGGCCACCCTTGTATCTTCTTCCCTTTCACTGGTGTGGTCTCGCCTGTCACTGTCGTCAGAAAGCATCGTCCAAAATTATGGCCCTGTGACTGCTGGCGAGAAGGCCTCAAGAAGTCCGGTCAGACAGCAGTAATGGTTGCTCCGGTGTCTACAACCATGTGGCAAGAAACATTACCAAGTCTGTCCTCTACTAGGACTGCATCAAACTCATGTTTAACTCAGCGTACTTGAAGAAATAATGAAGCCTTTTCCTCTACCGTCACCGTTATTCCCTCCATAAGATGTCGTCCTGACTCACTACTACAGCTATTATGTTACCATTGTGGGCACTCTGATGTCCGTGTCATACACACGTCTAATACTCCGGTCGCCCCTCTGGTCGAGAGCGAGGCACACCCGATGACTGGGTGGATTGGGTAGTCTCATATTGCTCTTGGTTAGTGTCATTTTGCTGCAGCAGCATGCACTGGACTCTCAGGTGTCAATGTTGCTCAAACTTCCAATACTTTGGTTGCCTCTGTAGTAGAGGGAGACATGAAATCGAAGAAATTCAATTTTTGATTACATTCATTGTGGTTTACATTATCTTCAGGATGTTCTCTAGGCGGTTAACTCTCTCGTCACCCAACAGTGCAACCTCCTGCACAGCATGACGAGTTGATGGCCCTCTTGCAGATTAGATCTGCAGTGCTCTGGCGAGGGCATTCTGCACAGTCATTGGGGCAGCCAGGCGCAATGCATGTCACACCTCTACGTCGGTGATTGCATGTACGAAGAAGCAGACTACTATGATATCTCGTGCCTCTACTGGACACCCCTCGAGAGCGATAAATGGGCGAGTCGCACAATGTCCTGCCACAATTCTTGCTGTGGCTCCCCTGATCTCTGGGTGCGGCTTCTTAGTTGGACATGGTGGGCATGTGGTAAGTACTTGCCTCTGAAGCACTGCTCCAAGTCAGTGAATACTGTCGAAAATTCTAGACGTTGTTGTTTACTGTAGCAAGACAGTAGGCGCATTGCCGGTCAGGCCAGTTATGTATGGTTGCACAATTTCGAACTAGTTTTTGTACTCTTGTCATGAAGTCTGGCAATCGTAAGGTACAGTCTTGACAGAAATCCCCTTCCCAACATTTGATACTGGCACTCTAGACGCACAAAATTTGTTGCAGCCCATTTTCTGCCTAATTATAAGTCACACTAGAGCCTGGTTTTAACTTCGTGGTCTACTCTTTCACAATTTTATTATTTACATTATGCATTTTCTTATCTACATTATTATTTACATTCTCATTTTTCTTATTTCCATTATTCATTTTCTTATCTACATTCTCAGTTACACTGTCTATGATTGAATTCATTTGACCCCTTCATTGACCACTCTTTCCATCAATGAGGGTCGTTAGTGCTTCAATTTCTGCTGAAATGCTATTTGTTATCATGCACCTTTACAATTCAAATAAAAATATACAATTTATAATGTACTTCAATTTCTATCCCACTTCTGACACCAGTGTTACAAACAAGATTACAAAATTACATGTGGGCCATTCTATGAGCTCTTAGCGACAGAGGTCTTATAAGTGGAAATTTAAAGAATTTAATTAAGTTCTTGATTCTTTATTTATTAGCTCACAACGCTTTCAAAAATACACAAACCAGCAATCAACTACTGCTGTTACAGTACTTTTATTATACATACAATTACTACTGCATAACAGAAACATTAATTAACTTTAACAACTAAGAACAAAAATACTAACCATTAATTAAAGACTACAAATCACAATAAATGTTCAATCGTCTATCCAATTAACAGTCTTTCAAATAGTCACAATGTCCAACCTTAACAGCCTGAAGTGGTGACAGCTCCATGAGCTGCGCAGCACCCCGAATGCACTACTGTCTTCACTCTCGAGGTCTTCGGCTCGACTCCTGTCGCACACCTCCTTTTTGTTTGTCGACCCATAACAGCACTCCTCTGTAGCGTACCGACACCTTCTTCACTGCTGTTGTTAATACAACACCCCCAAGTGTTGCTCGTCCCTTACACAGCCCGTTAGTGTCACCCAGACTCGACGCCACCTCCAAAAGTGTTTCTCGTCGACGCACACTGCAATCGAGTCATGCTTTAGACTCCCAGAGGACTCCGTTATTTCGCAGTTCGGATGCTTTTATATGGCCCATTTAGTGACGTTAATCGGCGGCGCAACATTGTGACCAGAGGCCTAAAATAGACATTACCTCACTCTTCATTTGCCGAGAGTCATGGAGGCAACTGCGTCATCAGGGAATCCCGATGACGTCTCTAGTTCATGATAAACAAAACAAACAATTACTACATTATAACTTTTACAAATTCAAACTCAATTATAAGTCCTCTACGCAAGCTCTATATCAATTAAATGTATCTTCAAACACTCACAATTGGTGGACACAATATCCTATCTCGGAGCATCACGTTCGCTCTCTAGAAGTTTCAGAATGCCTTCATCGACACTACTACTTGAAAACTTTTCACAGCCCATCGCTGTTACCACAATTAACTCACTCGCACACAAGATGCCTCTCAGCAAAAACTATTCCAGCCTGTTGCACAGATCTGTTATATACGCTTCATCAAGAGTCCAGAAATCTCGTGGAGCATCTCTGTCCGAGAATTACGAGAAACATGTCGCATCAGGGCTTAGTGAAAGTCGGAGACCCATGGGTATGTCGAAGAATTCTCTTGGCTGTGATATAAACTGTTATCTGAGTGTTTACGAAAATCAAGATAGACGTGCAGATGGTCGCTGCGGCAAGATAAAAAGAGATACGATAGTCGCATAGAGTGTGCTGCTGTCCTTTTAACCTGCAGCTGGCCTACTCAACTTATGCTTCTCGCACGAAAGTCGCGGCTGGTAATGCTGTTCGTACCGAACAGGCATAGTAGTCTCTTGTCCGTCATAGAGAGCCAATCTGTCTGAATTGACTAGCTAGGGTTTTCTTGCCTGAGAAACTCAACAAACAATCCAGAAAACCACATATTTCATCATCTTGACTAGTAAGGACCTTCCCAGCATTTCTATGGTTTAGAACATTATCCTTTTCGTCGCTGTAGGTTGTACATCGACATCAGCTACCCCTCTTGAAATGTTTCTTTAAGTCCCTTCAACCCGTACCTCATTTTTTTCTAGTCACTCTTGACCCTTAAATGTTGCTGAACAAAGTCACAGATGATGCCCAACTTGCGACACAGTTCACTGGCATAGATGGTCAGTGAAACCGGCTGATCTACTTTTGTTAGCCACTCAAACAACACATCACCTGGGAGGCGAAAGTATTTCCCTATGAGCAACTTCGAAGATGTTATCCGTATTGCTTCACGGACGGCATACTAATAATCGAGGTTAGATTTGGGGCACCTTGGAGTCCCAATCCTTTTGATTATCTGCCACAAAAATTGACTGATATTGTTCTAAAGTATGGTTCAGCTGTTCGACCATCCAATCTGACGATAAAAAGGTTTAATCAGTGTCTTCTTCATTTATAGAAATTTTGTCGCCACCTGGAACAGTGTGGCTTATAAGTTGCAGCACTGGTCAGAGTTAAGTTCAAGTGGCATTCCAAACATTGAGAATACATGCTGATCTAATGTATCAGCCAAAATGCTAATTTCTTGATCAGGTATCGATATTACTTCAGGGCACTTTGTGAAATAATCTTGCATCACAAATATGTACCGATAGTTCCGCATTGTTAACGCCAAGGGAATCAACATTTATTATGCCAACCTCTCAAACAGAGTTCCAAATACATATTTTGAAGATGACATCGTCTCCTAGTTCTTGGTTCCTTCCTCCAAGCACAGATGTAATATGTTCTGATCCAACTTTTAATATCTCTCTGCAAGTAGAGATGAGAGTCTTTCTGATTCCAAAATGTCCTCTAGCTGATGAACAATGAAGTTTCTTCAGCACCTCTGAAACTCAAAATTTCTGTGTGTACCAGTTGTAGATGTGTTTGTTTGCCATTGCATCTGCACTTTCTCAGTTCCGCTAGGCTAGATAATCCGATTGTATTCAATATGCTGTGGTTGTAACACTTGTCTAAATAGCTCTGCTCACCCAGGATGCCGATCCCTTTCTCTCAATTCTAATACTGGACTAAGAGCAAGTTAATTTCTCTGATCTTTACTAATATTTTTATCACTCTAAGGAGAAAGTTCATCACTTGTTGTGAACTCTTGCATTCTTGTTCTTCGAGCAGTTGGTGTCTTCCAGCTTCTCCTCTTGGTGCTTAAAATCGGCGCACACTGGCTGATGTGGCTTCATGGAAAATGCATCAACAATGTTGTGTAGGCATCTAGGCCGGTGCTGTATTTAAAAATCATACTCTTGGAGGTGTAAACCGAGCCATTTGTTTTTAAGGGTTTCTGAAATTCCCTTGCCAGTATAATGAAGCATAAGCTAGTATCAGTGTAAAAAAAAAAATTAACCCACGTTCACTGCTAGAGTAGCCTAGGACAGGAGGAGAAACTTATAATTTTCTCAGCGAAGATTCACATTCGGGAGTCCAGATAATTTTTTTCATCTCAATCAACTTAAGTAATTGCTTTCCCTTTGTGGAAAACTAATGCAAAATGAGTCCGATCAGTTGACTGTGGCTCGTCTTTGATTCCTTTTGTCTTCTCAGTATAGACTTATAATCCCTTCAGCCGACATTATGAATCCCAGGATATTCACTTCTGGGGCCATTTCAAATTGTCAGTAAATACTTTTCATGTCGAAGGTGCAGGACCATTTTTACCCAGCCAGGCTATGCAATGTGTCATCCAACAAAGTAAGTGGGTAAATGTATTTCCTCGTCACATCATTCCCCTGGCAGTAATCTCCACAAAATCTTGCAGAGCCATCTTCGTTCTTATTCAATACAATGGGAGATGATCATGAACTGATTAATGGCTCTTTCACATCGATATCCTTAATTGTTCTGCAGAATACCATAAACCTCTTAGACATCTGCCTAGGAGGTTGCTTGATACATCTAGCCTCTACTGCGTCCATACGGCGTCATGCGACAGATGTCCTACCAAGGTCACGTGAACCACGTGAAAAAAAAATTTTTTTCCTTCATCGAGAGTTCTGAATAAACCCTCTCTGGTTTCCAATCTATGTTTTTCCTTCCTTTCTGTCAGAGTTCTATAAGTGAGTTTGCAGAGTGTGCTTAACATAATCCTCCTTTAAGGTCTATGGCCCAGTTGTGATTATTTGGAAAACCTTACATTACCACAACTGTGGCCGCCTCAAGACTAATTGTACTGTAGATGATTTTTTTTTTTTTCATTCTAACAGTCATGTTATCCAAGTCTGATGAAACTTTAGGCCTTGTTACAAGTACTTAATCAATCAGATCACTCCTTCAACTCATAGGCACAATGAATCCTAAGAACATCACAAATTTACCTACACAGCACCCCGGCATTACAATTTCACTTGAGGCTGGCAGCACATTGTCCTGAAACCAAACTACTGGATAGTTGACTGGTGAGGCTAATTCTGGTCGTGGTATTATTACTACCACTGTTTCACCTACTCTCAATATCCCCAGTCGAGTGTCAATACAATATCCTAGTTTGCTCAGTACATATAAACGTATAATAATAAACATATATCTTCAATATATGATATGTAGACTTTGTATTCTAGCTTGAGATCACACAATTTTAGCTGTACAATTTTCCTCCTGATATCGGGTGTGGTCTCCCTAGTTACAGTTGTTGAAATACACGGCATGATATAACCATTTTGTGATTCCTGCAGGAAATGCCCTATGATGTCCAGCATGATGACAGTAATGGTAGCCCATGTATCTAAGACCATCTGATAGGTTTCATCGTACAAGCTATCTTGTACCAGCAATGTATTAAGTTCATGTTTCACCGAATATACTTGAAATGTGGGGACTTACCATAAGCAATCACCAACCTTCAATCTTAAAGACTTGTGTTCACATATTTCCCGAATTTTTTACAGATTGGTTGGCCTCGTGTAACTTTCGACACCGGTTTCCTCGCCGATTTTGTCGGCATGGGCTGTCATGGTCATCCACAGTCCCAGCATTCTGGTCGCTTTTGTGTGCGACGCGGTGCTCTGCAGCACCAAATATCTGTAAATGATATTCGTTGGAGTCTCAATTTCCTTTGGAGTATTTTCGATGCGGTTCCCTTTTTCATCACTTGTCAGTGCCACTAGTCGCACCGCAAAACAATTCGTCATGGCAAATCATCATCCATTGCATGAGCTAAGGGTATGGTGTGGTACTGCCAGGCGTACTGCTTGCCGCATCTTCATATCAGCAATGATATCAATGAAGAAGCCAATTGCAATCACTTCCCGCTCCTCCTCTGGACCTCGTAGAGTGACTGATAAGCTAGCCTCATAAAGTCTTGCCCAAGTTCTTAGCGAGAATCCCCAGGTCGCTGGCTGCGACTTTAAAGTTGAGCATGGTGAACATGTCACAAATTGCGGTCACTCACCTCTTTCTGCAGATCGTCTTTCACATTTACGATTTTTCTTTTTGTCAAGTTTAACACAGTCACTAAAACCGCCGATATTATGGTATACCATTTGAAAAACAATTAGTTTTAGTGCACATACACAGTGTTTGTATGCACAAGCTCACTGATTCAATCCATTTTTTGTCTACATTATCTTAAACATGTCTGTTTTTTGTCTACATTCTCATTAACATTGTCCCTCTGTCAAGGCTCACAATCCTTCCAACTCACTAGCAATAATTCTTGTAAGCATATAATTACTAACATAAAATTACTTTTCCTTGAACATTCAACATGTTAGTGAAAATGCATATTTACAAACACTTAATTTTAATTATTTTATATTTTTACTAAGTGTTTCCATTTCACTTCTGACACGAGTGTTAAGAGTTAGGCAAGAAACACTGAGGGATGGAGGTCTAAGACTAAATTAAAGAAAATAATTAAAGCCAAATTCATTTACAGATCTCTGCAATAAAATTCTTAAATATCACTAACAATCTCGTCTAAATTAATGTCACGAATTATGGACAATCAAAACCAATAATTACGATACATATAACTATTATAAATTAAAAATAATAATGTCCCAGTTCTGTTCATTAAATGTTTGTACGCACACTCACAAATGAGCACACAGAGAGTGTTCTAAAAGTCGCAGAATGCACTCGTCGACTCAATTATTCGTAGCACACAACACCGCCTAGTCCCTTGGGTACCTGTTACAAACCGTCGCTGTTACCACGATTCACTGACATGCACACAATATGACTCTGGGAATAATCTCTCCCAGCACGTGGTGCAAATCTGTTAAATTTACTTAATTGAGAGTCCAGAAATCTCGTGGCGACGCTCTGACTGGAAGTTACGATAATCATGTCGCATAAGGGTTTTAAGGCACAGTCGGGGTACTGTGAGTAGGTAGAAGAATTCTGCTGGCAGCAATATTTATTGTTATCTGAGTGTTTACGAAACTCGACAACGGATACGAAAATCGGAAGCCACCCTGACGAAGCTTTATTGCAACATATGACTAAAGTGTCCTAGAAATATAAAGCAATGTTCAATGTGGCCCGACTTAGAAAAATTTATGGTGAAGGTGAGAGGATTTTAAACCCTCCCTCCTGTAACAACTAGGTCGTAAAGCCTGTGAGGGTGAAGAGAGGTGAAGGGCAAAACAACAGCCATGTCCGAGCTGGGATTCGAACTCAAGACCTTTCGTACTGCGACCGGTGCCTAACCGTCTATGCTGTGGAGGCCGGCCAAACATTATCAAGTCGAAGTACTTCACGTACCACAAACTGGTGCTCATCCAACTACGTTACAGAGGCCGGCTTAATTGTTACTAAGTAGCAGTACTTCATATAACACAAACTGGTGCTCATTCGAATTGTAACTAAATCGTAGACTAAAAAGTAGCACAGGGTGGTGCTCATCCGACTACGCTACAGAGGCCGGTCTATTTGTTACTAAATCGTAGTACTTCATGTACCACAAACCAGTACGCAGCCGTCTACGCTATGGAGACTGGTCTAATTGTTACTGAGCCGCAGTAATTAATGTACGCAGGCTTTACTCATATTAGTTCGACGATAAAGTGTATGGCTTATATTTTTATGTAATGACTGGAATTTGATCGAATTCATTCGAAATCTTTCATTATATTTAGAGAAGGTGATTTATCGCGGGAAAAGTTGACTGTTTGCTAGGATTCAGTGGAACGTATTCATTTCCGACGCTTTTATTTCGTTACTGGCGAGTCCCTATTTGACTGGGCCAATGATAATTCTGGCGCACTACTACTGGACGTCTGTGATTCGTCTGTAAACAGCTACACTGTGTTACATAATCGCCGGCCAATAATACATGACACAGGGCGCAACACTGATTTGCGGAACACGTTGGCAGAAAACATTTTCACGATTTTTCACCATCTCTAATTATATTCATACACTGTTTTAAAGTTAAAATTCATACACAATCAGATTACTCTTAATTTCACGACTGCCTTAACACTCTCGTTTCCAAATTTTTGTAAATATTATTAAAATTATTTTAAAATGTGAAACTTTTTTCTTCATAGTTTGTACAGTTGGAGAAGAAAACCATCAACTTTACTTACATTTAATTACATGTATTTAGTTAGAACACAATAACTGGCATTTTTCTATAACTGGTTCATAATTTTGCCGGTAACTCGTTACTTGAACCAACGTGGAATAGTTATTGAAATAATCACAATATAATGAGTTACTGTTACTAAAGTGTATTCACCACGTTACAACTCATTGGTTAAAAACAATGCGTCCCACAGAGAAATGTGCATTTCTGAATTACATAAATTAAGAAGAGACAAATACTATCCAAGTTGTCTTCTGACTCGATTGTATTGATAGTTTATTTACAACCACGTACTGTTGCACAGCCACTTTGATGGAAAACGACATAAGTTAAATATTTCTCACCTAACGAATAGTAAATGCAGAAATGGTCTCCTATTAAATAACAAGAGTATACCACAGGCTTTCAACATCTTGGCTTCTTTAGGTCACAGCCGCGTTATGTGAAACTTCCTTGTCATATAACGTAGCACATACACATAAGCTACGATTTTGAAATATTAGAGGTTTCGTGTTGCAGATTCAAAACTATAAGTGTACTGTAATTTAGGTAGGGAAGCTACACAGTGTTCTTCAAACTTGTGATGAAACATTTATTGTGAAAACACACATATATGAAAGAAACATGTCTTAAAATTTCTCCCTACAGTTAGCTATTACAGGTCTTTGGTAGGTACCTCTTCTGCAGCAATAGCGATTTTGTGTTGATGTCTCGTAACCCGTAGCATAATCGTCAAGGGTACGAGCTCTATTGTGTGTCCAAGGTTCGTTCCAATAGAACTTTTTACGAACAAAGCAATGAAAAGTGTCACAATTTCTGTCACAGAACTCACTAATTTGCACTTTAAGAAGTGTTTGTAAAGTATCGGCCTAGGTAAAATGCACGTTTCGTAAAGGACTAATACACAAAACTTTAAGAATATTTTAAAGGAAAGTATTATGAGGTGTTAAATAACATGGATTAGATACTAATCATGTATTAAACTGTTAGTATATTTAAGCATTTTCATATCTAGGTAACAGGAAATAGGATTGCCTCTCACCTAATATGAAACACATTTGTACCCTACCAGCACAGCAAGTCCCTAGGATGTCCTAGGGACATCCTTTGAGGATATCCGGGTACATGCGATCCTCGGGATGTCCTAAGGATGGATATTTCGGATGTCCGAGAGCTCCGAAAAACCAAGTCCCTAGGACGTCCCAAGTACCTCCTCGAAAAGTACATCACATCCCAGGAAGCTCCTTGGAAGATGAATTTGGGTCATCCTAAATTCC
>PNEQ01020773.1:0-38282 GCA_003012365.1 Medauroidea extradentata | reverse complement strand
CGAGTAGGAGCTCCCTGGGATGTCCGAGCAGGTGCTCCCTGGGATATCCGAGCAGGAGCTCCCACGGACGTAGTGGATTTCTAGGCAAGTTCCTAATACGACCACTAGATAGCTTACAATATTATTTAAATATACATGAGGTTTGTTGCAATTAATTTAGTAGATAATTCATAACTTTTATATATGCCTTAAGAAATTGGTAAATTTATTAAATTTCGACACACATATTTTATTATTACGGGTAGACTTTTGGAAGTTGAAGCATTTAAAAAAAAATGTTATTACAGACGAATTGTTTATTCAAAAGATTTTAAGAGGCTACATTGACAATTATGTGTATTTGACTGTGTGTTAAATACTAAGTTTACATATCACCAAAACAAATACATTTGTTTTCTTTTGTGTTGAATACTAAACTTTTACTTTTGCTGCTGGAAGGAGCTCCTAGGGATGTCCAAGGGACGTGTTTAATACAGGTCCCAGGGAGCTCCTAGGGATGTCCTAGGGACGTGTTTAATACAGGTCCCAGGGAGCTCCTAGGGATGTCCCAGGGATGTGTATGCCAGACATCTTGGGGATGTCCGTAGGTAGTACTTTTCCATGAACTTTTCCTACATAAATAGGACTTGAAATGAACTTCCCTAGGACGTCCTAGGGACGACAGTTCCCACATCCTACGGACGTCCTCAGGATGTCTGTGTGCTGGTAGAGTACTATAACATTTTTAAGAAAATTAAAAAATGATACATTGAAGAAGTTTTAACCAGCTCTACACCGTGCAACTCTATTAAAGTGAAGCGTTTATTAATCCTAGCTTTGTAAGAGCGGAAGTACTATTATCTGTTTCTCCTATGCCTTTTTAACAGAAGTAGTAAGAAAGCATTAACCGTCGACAATCAGTAAAGCGTTAAAAAACATCGTTCGTTTTACCCGGAAGGAGGTTTTGTTCGCATGTCCCTTCCTCCAAACCCATTCTGAATAGTTGAGCCATCTATAACTAACATGTTTGACTAAACTGAGACTACAGATGTTATGATATTGGCTGCTAAGTGAGTCGTGATTTGAGTTTCATTGATTGTGGGATAGTTTAAATGGTGCGTGATGATCAAAGTCTGCAAAATGCCCCAAAACTGAACATTTTCCTTAAAACCTGTTACATTTCCAAGGAAGGTGAATTTATTTAGTACTAAAAATTGCTACTAATTCTTAGTTTTAAAGCGTATCCAAACATGATCAACACAATCTTCGCTAAAATCAAATTTAAAGGTCGACCTACGCTGTGTACTTACAGGCATAACACAAAAGCAATGAAGAGCACAGTCTTCCAGGTAAGAACCAAGTGACATATATCACAGTAGCCCCAATAACCTGCAGAATCTGACTCTGAAAGTATTTACTGTTTACTGGAGTGTAAGTAGGCTGCTTTATTCCAGTCATTTTACAAATAATTTAAACCCAAGGACGGCCAAAAATAATTAGTTGTAGATTTTAAAAAAGTTTCAAAATTTTTTGAAAATTCTCCTTTAACGTTTATACAATAATAAGATTTACCTAGCCATTATTTCTTGTTTCACACACAAATTGAAAACATTTCTTTTAAGTTAACAATACTGTTTGCAACTAATACGTGATAACCATTACCAATTTGAACAGCTATACGAGTTGGTTGGTGATAATTCTGAACTTTCCAGTTCGAAGTTAGTAGAATTTCATTTGAATTTTTTTAATATGCATGACACACGAAATATTTGCGGCAAAGTAAAACTGTCAGAAGGTATACATTTGGCTGATGTTATTTTATTTTTATAGGCTGGTTTACAATTGGTACGTGTTTTTTACAGTAATTACCTTAACAGTATTAAACAAATATTAACCATCAATATTACAATTTCATGACATTCCATGGCATCAAACTAACAATAACTTTGAACATTACAAAGAAGTTTGGAGATATGATATAAACATTTAGTTAAAACAAATAATTTCCGAAAGTACAATCTTTTGAATGATCATATGACAAAAAATCAAACAAAAAAATACACACACACATACACACAAATATATAAAGAGAAAAACATATTTGTATTAATATTTGCATGGGCTTTTGTAAGTATTCTCTATTTAAACTGGTTGTGTAGCAGAAAAAGGCGTAATTTCTCCGTAAACTTGTAGTGCTAGTGTGAGAGATTTCTCAAGTCTTCCAGCATGCCACTGCAATTCTTGCTGAACTAATGTTTGTAAACCGACTCGAGGCAATTTAAAGAGGTTTTTATTTCATGTATTGTGACGGTGCACTGAGATAATTTAATGTCTTTCTGATAAATATGTTTTATCGGGGTATCTACTACTAGTTTTAATTGAACAGTTAAATAATATAATCTTCTGTTTTCCATGTTCTTGTTTTTAAGGTTGAAATAATATCTTAAACACGTGTTCTGTACCTTCTGTAAACGAATTTGTTTTTTACTGATATCAACAAACAATCCTGCACAAATACATTAGTCAGGTGTATCAAACAGAAGTCGGCCGACTGGGTATTTGCCGATATTTTTATCTGTATAAATATTTTTGTCTTATGTATTTCCTAAGTTTTCATATGAATTATTATCATGAATTATTTCCTTCATTAGTGAGATATCATTGTGATACTAAATTTCTATAATAATACAATTCAAACATAATGTATTATACATTTTTTTCTGAGTTTTAAAGAGCTTGTTTCCTACAATCCTGTATGTAGGCCTATTGTGTAAATGCCACTTTCCGATATTTTCTCGTCCGCTTCATCAACACGACAGGATAGTAGTAACTGAGTATCCTCTGCGCATTGGAATAATTTTAATTACTTGATGCATGATTTCTCTCCCACTATTCTTGTGCAATTATAGTTTTTTAATTCGCATTCAAACAATTAAATAAATTTCTTAAAATAAATTGAACATATTTTATGAGCTTAGATATTCAGTTTACACTAAGGATAATTCTGAATAACTACCATTCAGTTTATGTTTTGTTAGATGCCGCGGAAGTGAAGAACTGCTGTATGGGTAACAACGAACTATATATTGTTTTTATAACGCAATCAAAAAGGAAATTATGTACAAATTCATTGCAAATGTATTATAACGAAGGATACAATAAAGTACAGCTATTTATCTCGACATTAGCGGTAACTTTAAAGCACAGTTTTACTTACGTGCTTTATCCAGTAAACTTAGACTAGAGTAAAATGTTTGAAACAGCTCTCCAGATAGGAGCTCGGAACAGTTCGCACAGTGGGAGGCCAGTGGGTATTCGTTGTTGTGTCTTGCCTCTGCGGGAGGTTGGGAGGGGCGAGTACAGACAATGTGCCGAGAGTGGGGGCAGGCCCTTCTCCTCTGGAAACAGGGAAGAAGCGATTCGAAGAAACAAACATTCGTATAAGTGGTATACACCCATCTTTTCATAGGAAAGGAAGGAAGAAAAAAAAGAGCGTCATTCTTTTTTTTTCCTTTCCCCACCCCCTCAAACATACCAGGAGGGCTGGCAGACAGTAACGGACCTTGGATGAGAGACAAGTCACCTCACCTCTCCTGGCTCGCCGCCACCCTCTCTGCCTTCACACTCTTAACCAGTGTGAATGTTATCTTTCAACTCTCTTTTATATGTTGCCACCTACTGTTTTACCGTTCACTCGGCTCATCCTCCCGTGTTTTTTTTTTTCACATACTAGGGAGGCACTAAAATTTTTTTTCCCTGTAACTTGTTGCAAAAATCGTGGTGCGCACTCACCCCAGGAAGCTCCTTGGAAGATGAATTTGGGTCATCCTAAATTCCTCATCTGGGGAGCTCCCAGGGATGTCCTTACAAGGAGCTTTCACGGAGCTCCTCTGAGGAACTCCCTGGGATGTCCGAGCAGGAGCTCCCTGGGATGTCTGAGCAGGTGCTCCCTGGGATATCCGAGCAGGAGCTCCCACGGACGAAGTGGATTTCTAGGCAAGTTCCTAATATGACCACTAGATAGCTCACAATATTATTTAAATATACATGAGGTTTGTTGCAAAATAATTTGGTCGATAATACATAACATTTATGTAAGCCTTAAGAAATTGGTAAATTTATTAATTTCGACACACACATTTTATTATTACTGGTAGACTTTTGGAAGTTGAAGTATTTAAAATAATGTTATTACAGACAAATTGATTATTCAAAAAGATTTTAAGAGGCTACATTAACAATTATGTGTATTTGACTGTGTGTTAAATACTAAGTTTACATATCACCAAAACAAATACATTTCTTTTGTGTTGAATACTAAACTTTTACTTTTGCTGCTGGAAGGAGCTCCTAGGGATGTCCAAGGGATGCATTTAATACAGGTCCCAGGGAGCTCCTAGGGATGTCCCAGGGATGTGTTTAATACAGGTCCCAGGGAGCTCCTAGGGATGTCCCAGGGATGTGTTTAATACAGGTCCCAGGGAGCTCCTAGGGATATCCTGGGGATGCATTTAATGCAGATCCCACAGAGCTCCTGAGGATGTCTTGGGGATGTGTTTATTACAGATCCCAGAGAGCTCCTAGGGATGTCCCAGGGATGTGTATGCCAGACATCCTAGGGATGTCCGTAGGTAGTACTTTTCCATGAACTTTTCCTACATAAAAAGGACTTGAAATGAACTTCCCTAGGACGTCCTAGGGACGACAGTTCCCACATCCTACGGACGTCCTCAGGATGTCTGGGTGCTGGTAGGGACATGAGGGCACACTATACACGAGTATATACGTACTTAAACTACGATCATAAGAACAATTTGTGGTGAATGTTACTATGAGAATATTTTAGAATTTTTTATTTTAACAAGTATATCACATTTCTACAATTATATTTTGCATTCACAAATAATCGTACACTAAGATATTAAATCTGCTGTAGTTTAAGATAACTGCAGTTGTTTTCATAAAAATTACAGAAACACAGTTACCTGAAGAGCAGTGGTACATAAACTATTTTTATTTTGTAAATTGTACTACTGATGTTTTGAGAAATAGAGGTGATCAGTAATGAGACACTCTATTCTCTCTCTCTCCATACCACACAGTCTCTCTCTTCCACCCTTTTATTCTTGTCAGCCTTTCCCACATACTGTAGCCCGGTCGTCCATTGTTATCTGCTCTTCCCTCTATCCTCTAACCTAGCTTATCTAGTATGAATACAACACTCAGCACATTGGAGACATTCGTGAAGAAATCTACATCACAAAATTTAATGCAATGGCACAGTTGTTTTATGGTTTGATTTTACAGCCCAAGTTTCCATCACTCTCCAGCATCCTATTATGTGTTATAATTGTGTTGAAATCCAGTGACAAAATGGCCATTTTGACACTTCACACTGGATGATTACATATAATAACGTATACACCTAACTTGATTGATGGCTTTTTATGAGTACATGCACCCAAAATGATGCTTGTTTTCTGTTTGTGCGAAGAGAAATCTAAGTTTTCATTAATTCTTTCTTTGTAATCTTTTAAGAGTGCGTGGTAGATAAATAAGCGCTGAAAACATCAATTGATTTCAACACTTTTATCTAAGCCAATATGGATAAAATACTTAATGAAAATCCTAGATAATGGTATTTGGCAACTTTATGAGTAAATATTTATCCAGAATTACTAATTCGTTATGCATGTTCTCTTGCGCCGCAGTTAAATGCATGTGGTTCCGGCATCATTGTGCCTCAGAAGTTTGTAACACTGGAAACAATTTTGTTTAAAACGTTGGCTAAAACTATTGCCTAGGATTGCTATTGTTTAACTTTCGCAAATTGGCTTCAAGAAACCTAGTTAGAGATTAATGCTTTTAGCATTGAATTATGTACCACGCCCTCATAAGGGTCGGACGTCCGCACAGCTTTTGATTGTGACCCTAGGGAGGCAGCCTTTAAAGTCCCAGACTATCAAAGTTGAGGAACTTGAGCAGAATCTTTTAGGTTGCAGTAGAATTATGTAATGAAAAATTTTGCTAGAATACTACTTGTGAGTTATATAGACCCTAGAACCTTCTGGTTTTGACGAACTTGTTCCTAGTAAGAACAATGTGAGTAATGGACTACACTACTTCCATGACAATATAATTATGTATGTGGTAGTCAGGTGACAAAATAGGCACCACTTAATGTGAAGGTATTTTCCACATTTTCACATGTACCTTTGTGTTCTCATCAATTAAGGGGGTAAACGTAAAATATTGGAGGCAAATAACCAGGTACATGTTTACCAATAGTAAAGTACAGTATCACCAGAAACTACTGAACTGTACAAGACTTGGCTAGGCCCTAGACTTAGCAGTGTTCTATTGAACTTTAACAGGACTGTATAGTTACTGATGCATTATGTGATTTTAACTGAAAAAAAAAAATCCACTTGTTTAAACAGTTAAAGTCTGTCATGTAATATAATTAACAACAGCCAAAAGTCATATTTACATGATTTACTTGGTACTGTCTGTTGACTATCGCCGACACCGTCATTATGTAGAAAATAACTCTTACTCCATATCATAAAACTCTACTGAGCGGCAAAGTGCAACAGTAGCACACTGAACTCACATTTGAGAGGACCCGGGTTTGATTCCTGACTCTGACCATCCAGTATTTGGTTTTCCATGGTCTACTGAAATACCTCCAGACGAATGCTGGGGTGATTCCTTAACAAAGAACAAAGGACATGATCTATTCCTTCGCCAGTTCCTGTCATTGTGTCAAGTTGCTTGTAGCCATCGCTAATGACCTCGCTCTCGAAATACAAAGCCTACTTACCTTATCTTTCTCAACCTCTTCATCCAGTGATCTCTAAAGTTGTCTATGATTTCTGCAGCATTTCTGCATGTTTCCTGCACAATGACATAACACTGATTAGAACACAAAACTGCACCCTATGGTGCTGTAAAACACTTTACCAGCAGTGAACGCTCTAAGCGTTGGTAATGTAGATTTTGTTGTTGCGGGAATTATAGTAGGCCTATTGTGAATGTACATGAATGTGATCTCAAGGAAATATGTACAATGAATGCACACAGTTACTTATGAAAATTGGTCCATTCTTGTGGTTATTATTTGTGTAAAGCTATGTATCACCGAGTTTAATGTGCAGTGTAATTGAAAGCAGGTGTGTCTTACCGAGTAATTTTTTAATACGTCCATTTATCCAAATCTGTGTTGTTTTCAAACTTGTATGCAGTTAAAATATTGTAACTATTTACAGGGAACTTCAGCTCATGTTATGTTGTAGCTACATTTTGCACAGTAGGCGTGGGCTAGGAAAGACCACATTAAATTTAAAACTTAAGTCTGATTTTGTACACTTTTCTTGGTTGGGCTCTGTAAATTACAGTAGTAAGGGAATGAACTGTGTAACCAGTATGTTTAATCTTTTGTTTTGTTTGGGAATTTGATAATTTGAAATAAATAAATTGGAACTAGGACCCATTTGCAGTAGTTTGTATTTTATGTACGGACTCTTGCACTTGTCTTGTTAGGTAAAATACTGTGCAAAATAACACCAGTCCAATACGCAGTTGTTACTGATTTTATTCATTATTATTTCACATGCAACTCCGTATATTGTTAGTACAGGGGTCTGTTCAAGACTGAATACTTCCCATCCCAATAATTTTTTACAAAATGGGACACCTTGGCACTACTGCACTTGTAAACACAACCAAAGACTTCTGCAACTGCAACTTCATCCCAGGACCACCGAGAGGGAGGGGCCCGGGGAAGCAAACGGAAAAATAATGAAATAAAACTTTCCTAAAAATTATTTTTCACCACAAATAATTTATCTCATGTTACATTTTGTTGCTTCCTGTATTATTAAGCAGCAGAACAAATGTTACATTCAGTTTTCATTGGAAAAAAAGAAAACATGGGGATTTGGGATGGTATGGGGCCCTAAAGACTTACTTGCACAGGGGCCCGGAAATCCTGTCCGTGGCCCTCTTCATCTAGTGAAATTCCAGACGCATTGAAAAGTTTAACACACACACACACATGGAATCTTCAAATTTCACCTATCAACTGGTTATAACCAACTTGCTGCAAACAACAACAAAGTAAAATACAGAGTACTGTATTGACAGTGTAATATGGTACAGTCGGGTGAAAAAATAGTTGCCAGCTAAAACAAATCTGTATGGAGTAGAATTGGTGTCACAAGCAGACATAGGCTACATAGACGGTATATATTTTAACACGTCACCAAGGTCAATTTGAAGTACTCTGCAGCTTAACACCTGTCTTGATATTAACTTACCTCTAGGCGTCATGAAGTGAGGTTGGAACCAATTCAATTCTGAGACCTGCGTCAGTGTTCTCTCCTACAGTCACTCATTTCTCCAGTCGTTCACTTAGCAAGACAAGTACACTGTACCTGCATTTGATGCCGCCTGCCTAACATGTGGCAAACTTTATTCAAGTTATATGACAGCAGTGTGATTGAAGTTTTGCTGTTTTTCACAGTTCCAAGGAAGTGACGTTACGGGCACGTTTCACCTCAGTTATCGCCTTTTTTTAATTTTTATATTTGTACCAGATATTTTTTTTCTTATTTTAGACATAAATTGTGATTAAATCTTCCTCTTAGGAAATTTGTGTATCTCTCATAGTTTTTGTGTAATGAGTCGTAAACTTCAAAATTTGCACTTTACTGTTTTATGTACGTGTATAACAATTTTGTAGACCACGATTTGACCTATACAAAAACAAAAAATTAAATATTTTTGTATTTAATATATTTAATAAAAATACTGAATTTTAAAATGAAAACTAAAAAATTTAAACAATTTTGTAAAAATACAAAAATATATATACATTTTGTTTTAATGTGTCAAATCACAGCCTACCAAAATTGTTATAGACTGTGAATTTTTTCGGTTTGGTATGTCAGTTGGTTCTAGTGGCATGCATAAAACCACCGTAAAGTGCAAATTTTGACGCAAAAACTATGAGAGAAATTACAAATTTTCTAGGAGGAAATTTAATCACAATTTACATCTAAAATAAGAAAAAAATATCTGGTACAAATATAAAAATAAAAAAATACGTTGAAAACTGAGGTGAACCACCCCTTTAAATAATTTCATGAGCTTTTAGAGAGTAGTAGTTTATGAAAAGGTCCTGGCTCTATGCCTCATAAATTCTACAGGGTAACAGTACTCTGTCTATAAAACTCAGAGTTACAATTCTGTTCAACCTCTTCAAATGCATATAACTTGTTTTATAGCATTCAGTCCCAGTCTTTCAACCTACACTGCACAACTCAATGCTAACAGATGGCAGAAGTTCCATAACTGCCTTCTAACAATTTGACACTTTCAAACACTAATAATTCTAAAATAACATCACACATGATACAATTACAAGAAAAAATGAAATAAAGTATCAAACCCCTCCCCCTCACCATTCGTGAATGTTTTAAAGAAAATTATTACATACTTAAAAATATTTTTACCAGTAGAATATTCAATGTTTTGTTACAGAAACTGCTAGAATAGTGCTATTTTTCACCATGGCATCAAAATTTTCCTGGGGGCAAACCCCCAACTTTTAAGGGGAGGTCGGTGTTCACACACACACAAATTCTGGCTAGACCACTGAAACAAATGAAACTTGTTCTGTAAGCTGTTTCTTACACCTTGTAACAGAAAATTGTAACTGACTAAAAATACCTTCATGCTACTGCTTTCATTTTATCATTCAGAATAAAACACCAGAGCATTACAGAAAGATACCAAAGGTTTTAGGTTATGTTAGAAGACTCAAGAAAGCATTGGAATATGGGAATGTTCCAGAAAGCAGCCTAATATCTACACTACGAAAGATATGGAACGCACTACAATAACACAGTGTTAATAATTGAAGTTTGCATTTAGGAATTCTAGAAATAAATAGAATATTTGAAAGATAACCACATACATATATGCTGTGTACCTTATGTAATGACCCAGGCCTTGTCTGTCATTGAACCCAGGGTATTCTGATGTCTTGTGTCTTAGTAAGAGAGAATTTTATTTCATTCGTGGCGACACGCCTTGCCTTCCAAGTCCACGACGCACGACCGTACCCAGTGTGCGGCGCGACCACAGACCTCAGCTTCCTGGGATTTACATTTGTTCATGGTCTGACGTTTACCACGAGCTGACGACATTTCTCCTGCTGTGCGGCCACAGTGTAGAAGTCTCCTAGAACATGGGCTTCGCTCATTCGACGACAGTACTCTTGCGATATAGCTGCATAGTGTGTGGGCTTGGTCCATAGCCAATCATGAGGTGCCTGCAGTAACTTATCATTTAGCCACTCCCTGTGGGAGTTACCACTTCTGGAGGGAAGTTCCCCTTCCACTCACTTATTGAGTTTATATTGGCTTGCACACTCTTGGGAGCATATCTTTGGTCTTCTGCTCTAAAACTAGGAGGAGGAACTGCTGCTAGGACGACCTGAAGCCTGGGCCAGATGCCACGCCCTCATTCTAGCCACCAAGAGTAGAACATGAGACTGTTTTTAGTTGTATTAGTTAGCTTTGCGATATGGGCCACATCAGCTTCGCATTCAAGTAAGTGAAAGTAACTGTAAATAGAATGTTGAATGTTAGATAAAAACTGTTATAAATATAATTGCCGCTCGGACCAATTGATTTAAAGAGATATCAATCAGTGTTTTAGATACTTTTTTTATGTCTGGCGCTACCTCAGACATAACACTTACATTAGACTGTGTAGAGAAATCACTGCAACAATTACATAATGCTAATGTAAATAAATTATTGTAAGTATGTTTTATAATTTTTATTTAATATGAACTTTTCATAAAATTATTTATAAAGCAACTGATTTTTCTTTGTAATATGTCAAAACATTGTTAAAAGATTAATGTAAAATCTATAAATATGAGTTAAATAAATTACTGTAAGTATGTTTTATAATTTTTATTTAATATGAACTTTTCATAAAATTATTTATAAAGCCACTGATTTTTCTTTGTAATATGTCAGAACATTGTTAAAAGATTAATGTAAAACCTATAAATATGAGTTTTCTTAACGGCATTTTGTTAAATACAGTATTAGCATTTTGAATTTCACCATTTTACAACTAAAAACATGCTCCATTCATATAAAGTAATTTTTTGCAGTAATGAGAAAAAAAACATGCTGTAAGGCAATTTTTCTTTACATCAGTGTAATTGACTTACAGAAAAATTTTGTACTGTTAAAAAATTTAATTGTTGAAATATAACTTTTTTAAAAATGTACAACACTCCTTGACGAAATGAAGCACACTAACAACATTGACCTAAAAACTTAGAGTATTTTGTAAGCAGTGCAAGATTGAACTGGTTACAAAGTTAGGCAATTTAAAAAAAAAAACATAGGCTTTCAAACAAATAAAGTCTGCAACACCATTAAACTCAAGAAAACAGCAGTTTATTTTCAGTATGTTTGTACAGACAGCGCTAGGGAAGAAGTAAAATTGGGACTGTTTATAGCCAAAACACAGCTCATTAAACGTTAGTGATGATCTTTCAGATTTGTGCAAATCATGTTTTTGTGACAGTAAAGGTACTTCAAACGTTAGACTTCATAGAAAAAATGCACATTGTTAATAAGAACTACTATAACACCATGTTTTGAAGATATGTTATTGGAGGATATTGGTGAAAGGGACTACAGTTCAATAATTTATGAAATAAATTACATTTCTGTTACAAAACTTTTGGGTGGTGCAATTCAATACTACTCAGGGAGGAAAAAATGCATTGTTGTCACATATTTAGATTTAGTGGAATTCTCTAGCTGTACTGCTGATATTTGAGAAGGACTGAAAAATTGTATTAGAAAAAGAGATCAAATTTCAGTGTCAGTACCAATAGGTACTGACAATGCTTTGGTCATGGTTGGTACAAACAATGGTATGTATACAAAATTAAAGGCAAAGTTGTCAGATTTGCGGTTAATTAGGAGTTTAAGTCATTCAATGCAGTTAGCTATCTCCCACGCAGCATCTGAGTGTCTCCCGAGAAATCTGGAGTTTGTAATTAGGGAAACATACAATTGAGTTGCTCACTCAGCATTGCGGCAGGAAAATTAAAGTGGAAATTTATAGTGCCATAAATGAAGGCAGTACTCCCCTAAAGTTAGTACAGTTGTACCAAACTCGTTGGCTGTGCACAGAACTTGCGGTCTTACATTTTACACTACAAAGGCTTGAGTTGAAAACTCACTCTGAAATATCTCCTATGAAAGAACGTTGTTATGCTGCTGAAATGCTTCATGAACTATAGAAAGGTAAAATAGAACTATGTGTTTCTACTTTTTCTTAAATTAATTGATGCATTGCCACAGCGTCTTAGGTATTTTCAAAGCTTGCCTGCCTTCTTGAAATATACTCGCTGAAGTAAATAATTGTAGGGTAGGCTTACCAAGGAACACATTTTGCCGGTAATTATTTTATTTTTACGTACGTAATAATACTGTGTTGTAATTCATGTTTAAAACTTATGTTAATATAATCCAATGTGCTTCTCACGAGTGAATATTGTTGTGTACGAACACAGTAATGGCACCAACTCCTTGCAAGGACTTGACAAACTTGATTCAAAACAAACACGGGAAAATACTGTCATTGTAAATAATCCTTTAGCTGTCAGAAAACAGTTTAATATTGTTATTGTATGTCCACGTCTTGTAATTATGAAGTTTCATGGCAACACATTTTGTTTGAGAGACAGAGTCATTTCAGTAAGCACAGTTAGTAAACCTGTAGGAGCAGACAGCCTGAGTGGCCGAGCGGCCATTTTGAAACATCTGCTTAAAGGGACTTTCACCCCCTTGGTTGGGTATATAAAGTGCTTCTCGCCAGCTAAAATTCAGTTGTCTAGGGCTCGGCTCCCACTGAGCTTACTCTAAGTATCGTGGCTGTAGCCAGCCATATCAACCCACCTACCAACAACCTTTACCCTTACCCGAGTGCCAGTAGCTAGGTGGCGAGTTCCAATCACACTAGTTGAACACGCTGTAACTATGGGAATACACCCCTTGTTTAGGATTGCTTACTTACAGACACGAGGTGTGCCAGCACTTCCGTCAGAAAAGTATTTATCTGAGGCTCCCGCGGACTGTACGACCCTGTGTTTGTAATAAGTACTGTAAAGTAGTGAAGAATGAGAACTGTGAAATTGTGAATTTTTTGAGTGTGTTAAAATTAAATATATTTCAGTAATACTATAACCAATGTATATTTTCTCTTAAGTTCAATATCAGAGATCTCTGAACTAGTGTTGCTGCACATTATTGAGGAATAAGTGAATGCTTTAGAAAACCAGAGGTAGCAGCCCACCTCTGCCTGCAGACAATTACTCCTAGAGCCCGCAACTTTTCCATCGGGACTTATTCCCGAGCTCTGCAAGTTGCCAGGTCCTGAACCGACGTTACCGGAGCTACACGAACGCTACAAACAGCTTGCCCAACCTCCGGCTTGGAAACGGAACAGGGTTTGCTTCAGTAAGATAAAGAAATACAGCGTAACCACAAACTTTAGCCCACTCAAGTCGCCACAGCACACCCCACTCCTGCACAAGCACATTAGAGCACCGATACAAGAAGACCGGCACGTGCAGAAGACTACCACCACACTCTCAGATAGGAACACTAGAAAACTCTTTCCTAGAACTCTCACAGCACTGTCACTTTTGACGTTGTGATACTCCAATGCTGCTGTCGAGCGTGTATTTAATGCAGTAAACGTGACCAAAAACATGTGGAACAGAATAAAAACCATAACACAAGCCATGCTATTTTATGCATAAATTTTGGTTTGAAGTGAGAAGACAAGTACTGTTTTAAATATATAATTCCTCACAATATTGTTAAGAAAATTGGGACACTGGAAATGTACAAGTCATCAGCTTATACAGCACAGCACAAATTCCTAGTAACTGAAGAGAAGGTGGAAGAGTTTGATGACGAAGACGATGACTTTTAAAAAGTAAGTTTTAATTACATTTTTAACATAGAATGCCTTTCTGAATTACTGTTGTCATCAAATGTGAATTTTGGTCGCAGACAGTACTGGTAAGCGTAGTAGGAATGAAGTAGTTTTGTGTCGAATGTCTTAAGCTACAAATTTATAATTCTTAAAATCGATTGCTACATTTATAGACAGATAATGTAATATTCATTATTTATTTTTGCAATATAAAAATTACTGTAACACATGAAACAATACAAAAATTTATCAGCTACCTATTTTATACACACTGTTTCAGTGTTTACAGACCAAGTTATTTATTGTTACAGTGAGTGAAAGTACAGTTTCGCACTAATTTTAAAAAGATTTATTTACCTTATTTTTATTCTTCTTCCCATTCATTTTACCCAATCTGAGATGATCGTTATTCATCGTATAACATAGCACAGCCACAGGCTGTCACACACTTTGCTTCTTCAACCCTTCCATTCCCCTTTATCTCTTTCTTCAGGCGCATGCATGCACACACACGCATGTGCCCCACACACGCATGCATGCACGCACACAGGTACGGGCATACATAAGTTTGCACACACAGACATGCGCATAGACACACGTGCACATACATAGGAAGTACGCCACTGCAACGGGTTAATGAGATGTTAAAATCAGAAGAAACTATCAAAAATAAATCTTAGGGTTTTTAAAATTAAGCTAGTAGCTGGTACTCTTAGTGGTTGGCATGCTAAACATACTTTCAATAGTACGTAGGAGTATTGAGGATTTACGTACATGGATAAGTATTAAGAATAGTTTTATGTTTTGAAATACTGGCGGATATGTAGCATAAAAAAAATAACAAACTTCAACTTTGCGAAGATGTTAAACGAACTTAACTCTGCTCCAGCATCGCCAGGTGAGCCTAGAAGCCACAATCTTGATGCGTAAAATACTACATATCTGCAAAATGATACTATCATAAAATGCTCAATAACTGTCAAGCATCAAACCAGGCAAAAAGTTTCGCAAAATATGCCTTAGCACCTCAGGCACTAAAATGACCAAACAGAATTCAACAAAACTGCAGATTACTTATTTAAATTATTTGATTTCCGATGTTTAGTATAAGATGACTCTGGCCTGCTCAGGGAAAACCATAGCAAAGCCCCTGTCACAAGAGTACTTATTCATTGCTCTGTCCATTTAGGTAGTTAAAAACTTACGCCAGCATACCAATTATGTTCTTATGCAGACGGCTTACATAGCTGTCAATTAAATAAATCTTAAAGATAACAATACACAACATTACAGATGACGATAGTAAAATTATTGCACAAAATGATATCCACAAAATTGTAACATAACACAAAATTTGAAATGTTCCAAAATCGTGCTTTTCATTTCTAAGGCACAGATCTTAGCTGTTGTGAGAATTAATTTTGTAAACAAAAACTTACACCAATGTTTAAAAACTGTTCTGGCCACCTTGTTTAAAATTATTATTACTATTATGCCTAATTGTTCAAAAACTAAAACACATATTTACTAATTATTGAATTCACGAAATTTGAATAAACTTTTGTTGAATATTTAGCAAATATGTCATCTCTCTTGGAGCTGGCAGCTACCAGAATGTTTGGACCCTGCAGTGAACAAGTGTAGGTGACTTAAGCGTAGGATGGGTGGCGTACTGCGCTTGCCAAGATAAGATCAAGATTATGTGCACAAACCTATTTCCGGCTCATATACTCAACATTTTGAAATTTTTATACAATAATTTTTACGGTTCCTCAAAGTTGGGTTGTTACAGACATGTGATCACTATAAATTGGGTTGTTATAAAATAGTTTTAGTGTAAGGAACATAGAAAAAAAAAATTGTGTGGCTTTTTACCTTGGTGATTTGAAATGGAATGACCCCTAATTTATTGTACGTAAACTAAGAAACAGAAAGTCAATTCATGTAATATCCATTTATTGATGTAAAAATATTGATTCCTGCATACAGCACTTTATTCACAAGTCCCTTGAAAAATGTTATAACAGGGTTCCACTGACAAAAATGCAACAAAATAAATTATTTACTTTAATACGAATAAACTTTGTACGAAAATAACTAATAGTGTGCATACAAGTACAAGAATATAGTATATTGAAATTTGCATTCACTGCATTTTAATATGTGCTTTTCAATAGCATAAGCTTTTGTTGGATTTGTGGTTTATCCAATGACAACACAAATATTTTAAATGGTAATTTATTTCTTGTAGTAAGTTTACACTGCATATATAATTTAGCAAGAAAAAAATTGTTTGTACAGTACTATAATAATTAAATTATGTTACTCTGTTTATGGAGGGGGAAACCTTCTTCGGGACAAAAACCCCCTCTCACACAAAAGACAATCAACAACTACAGCTACGGATGTGCAACACTGCTGTCACAACATTAAGAGACAATTGTTCCAAACCACTCAGTTCATTCAGTATACACTCACACATTTCATATCACAAGTATAATGTTCCACTTCCAGTCTTATAATAAAAAATACTTGTTCCTACAAAAACATCTATTGTATGTACTACAATCTTACTCCAAACATTTTCATTCAGAAAACATATGAGTAAATACAGAGTTATATTAAGAACAACATAAGAACACAGTGAATCCTGAAATTTATAAATGTATGGATGGTCACCCTTGTAATTTGTAAAAACAAGTTACACTATAGGCTATATATCACACCAACAATTAGTAAAGCTGTTATTTACAAATGAACCAGGTATATTATTTACGATAAAAAGCTATAAAGGAATACATAAGTAATTAAGTTTTTGTATATGTATTTCTACGTAGTAAATATTTTACCAACCTGAATCCAACAAATGGTTTACATAATGTAAAAGACATTAAAAATCTACATTCTTCCCTGGTCAGGACTACCATTACAAAAATTTTAAAAATTTTAAAATTCCTGTATCCTTTATCAGGATAAAGTGACCAAATACTGGCTACATTAAAGTATGGCATATCATCTTGATAAATACAGTACAGTACCAATGAGACAAATCATTAACAGGCTCACCAACCACAATTCTACTGTCTAACAAATCTACGAGACATGGAAATGATACAAGATTGATTACAAGAACTTGTGTTTAGTGCTTGCTCTACATCAGGGATGGCCGACCCTATGCCCGCAGGCCAAACACTGACCCATCACTGCATTTTAAATGGCCCGCCATAAGCTAAAGCAAATGCATAACATTCTGAAGTTAGTTACACTGGCAGCAAAAATATTTAAATAATGCTTTCATATTTGGGAACATTCCTTAACTAAATACTATGGAAACAATTCTCTGTTATACTACGTATGTTAGTACGTAGCACAACAGTACGTTGATGTTCATCTCATAAAAAGTAGTCAAGGTGAAAGTTTTTTATCATGGCCCGCGACAAGATTTGGTTCAACTTTTGGGCCATAGATTCGAAAAAGTTGGCCACCCCTGCTCTACATGAACAATATGATATTATCTTTGCTCACAGTACACACAAATAAACACCTCGGTTAACACTGGGATAGTATCCTGCACTTTGCCAACACATGTTCTGATGACTGGATCAAATAAGTTAAATTACTATCCGTCAACTTACCCACATGGCACAACAACAACCTGTTACTGCTACTTCGAAAATAATCTGGTTTAGGTCGCAAACAAAAGTGCTGCCAACAAAGCATGACTGCATCATCAGAAGTTAAATACTGTACTTTACTTCATACCACAAGAACAATTTTAACTATGGTAAGATGTATACATGTATTATTAAACACAAATACAGTTACAAAAAGAAGACTAATTTATTTGCTCTTTAAAAATATATTTATTTGCCAAAGTAATAAACTATACAGAAATTTAGTATGAAAATAGTGACTTGGAGTTTATTTTGAAATAATTATCAACGCAGAAAAAGTCATATTTAGGTATTAAGCAAGTCAATGTCAAGAGTGGGGTATCAACTAACTAATATATTTTAAAGTGGTCTAGCTAAAATTAATTTGAAAACAAATTATGTACTTAATTTAAAAATTTGTTCAAGAAACTTTTTAATATAGGAGCTTAACAAAATTAGAAGATAAATGTTTTTAGTACCACCGGTAGATTTCACAAATCAATACTACTACTACGACCCTACAACCTATAAAAACAATATTCACCGAGCTCTGTTAACACACACATAACATATGTTTATTTTCTGCTAGGTTGCTGTAGGGTTGATGCAACACACTAAAGAGGGATTGTAGTAACTAAGCACAGGTACGTCTCTATAATTATAATGCCTGCCTGTAATATAAACCGGATGTCCAGAAACAAACGCATCATAAGCACACACCATGACTCCTAGACTAAATATGTTAGGAGCAAAACGTTGTACTATGACATTTTACATGCACATTGTGGCAACATAGCACTGTAGTTAATCCTCTCTTGCGCTCCACACACATCTTACTACTACCATAATATTATGGGTATAGGTTTCAATTCTGAGCAGTTCAAACATAATTTTACGTTTACTTGATATAACATACATAAAATATTACCTGGACGTGGAGCGCAACAAGGGACTTTCTCAGTGTGTTGCCAAATTGTAGACATAAAATGTCATAAAACAACATTTTTCTCACTAACATTATTGTTTCCAATTTGGCCTATGATTCGTGTTAACCACACTTATACATATATTTTCACTATGCCAGCTTACATTTCATAAAATTAACGAAAATGTCACTGATTTGTTAATGTTACCTGTTGGACTGCCTTAGCCACAAAGTGCAAAGCACATTTTTGGAATTAATAACTGAGCACAGTAACAAGGTAGCTTTGAGGCCTTTACAGAAAGAACCTTACTCTTTGCTTTCTCTCTACGTGTTCTTTAGAGATGCCACAGGTACTTTTGGGTATGGCTTGTGTGTCAATAAAAGAATTCATTAGTTCTATTATTGACCATCAGCGGGCGTTGAATATATGTATTTATAACGGAGGAGGAAAGGGTTGAGTTAATAACGTGCTTCAGTCATTTACATTAACAACAACACCTAAAAACATGCAGGTGTTGCGCTCTTTAGTGTCTGCTGTAGACAGTTGTTTGAATGCAGCCGTCGAGTTTAGGTCCACTTTCCCCCCCCCCCCTCCTCCCCCCTCCCCAATGGCAAGGTTGCACAAGCAAAGGTGATTCAGGGAGCAAGACCACATGCCACTGGGTCTTCGTGTGATGTAAAAGGTGATGCTGTTTACACACACTGTGCTAATTTCCTTGCCAAGAGACACATGCTATTGGAGTGTATAATTCATTTCATACTGTACGCATTACGATGCTGTTCGAAGTGTGGAATGGCAGAGCATAAAAGGAACGAACATTAGGGAAATTAGTAAGGGCCAGGAAAGTGTTAGGCGGCGTTACCGAACGTACTATTCATAGACTGCCCACATCAGTTGATGTTCTTGTACGTGCATGTTTCTAAGGTTGTGCAGCTGGTGCACTTACAGGGGCTACTTGCTGTGCTGTGAGTGACAGTTTTCAGACTTCCTTGTTGGCAGGATAAGGGAAAGTGGTACCGCACAGGAATGTTAAGGTTTACAGGATTTTCTCGACAACTGGATGCTCCCAGGCTCTGCCATTTGTGGTAGAACTACATTTTTTGGGCCATACTAGGTTCACAATCTTGGAGAGTTCACTTTGTCTTTTGGTTTTGCCCTAAATATTAATGGCCGGTTTTGGAGTTATATTATTTTTCCTGTTCAGACAGAGCTGCAGTACAAGTTAGCCTCTTTATGTGAGCAATTTAGTAATGATATTATGTAAAAACTAGTCAAGTGTGATGTCTTGCCTATAAATTTTTTCTTACGGAAGATGTTCCGGTCCAGTAATATTATTTTCACTGTTCAGAACCCAAGTTGGAAGCTTTCTGTGCCATAATACATAAGTTATTAAAGGCTGGTGTAATTTACCCATCCCCTTCAGAATACTGTTACCCAGAATTCTTAGAGAAGAAGAAAGATGGAGGTTTCAGACTTATCAACAAAATTAATTGAGACATAAAATTATTAAGGACACTTTTCCATTGCCAGTAGCTGAAGATGTCTTCCAACATCAAGGCAAAGCCCATTACTACTCTGTTTTGAACCTCAACAATAGTTTACAACAATGTCTTCATGACCAATCTTGCCATAAATCTACCAGTTGTAGCATGCCGTGGACTCAATATGAGTACAATCACATTCCATTGGAAGCAAATTTTGGATGTCAAGCCTTACGTAGAGTACGTAATTAATCACATTTTTGGCCAAATTAAAATTGGATTTTGTTTTTAATTATGTTGATATCACAGTCTAAAGCAATTTTCATTGTAATATTTTTATATTTGTATCAGATATTAATTTTCTTATTTTAGACATAAATTGTGACTAAATCTTGCTCTTATAAAACATGTTGTATGTCTCATAGTTTTTGTGCAATGACTAGTAAATATAAAAACATGCACTTTATGGTTTAATGTACGCCACTAAAACTGACATGCCAAACTTAAAAGATTCACAGTGTATAACTTAACATATATAAAAACAAAAAATAAAATAATTTAATATTTAAATAAAAATGCTGAATATTCAAATGAAAACTTACAAATTTCACTAATTTTTAAAAAATTCAAAAAAGTTTTCTTTTTTGTTTTTATATGCGCCAAATTGTAACCTACAATATTCTTATTTACAGTGAAAAAATTTAATGAAGCAATCTAGACTTGCACAAGAAAATTTACTTCAACAAACTAACACTGCTTCTAACAAACATAGTGGGTTGAACATATGAAATGACTTCAGTAACTAACAGTTTTCATGTGCAACAGAAAGTCCTGTTACAATTTTTCATATTTAAGAAGGTACACCAGTTTAAAGGGTGTGCTGCCTACCTCAGAGCCACATAATGAGCAAGAACAGAGTTTGACATGTTAAACTACAGCAAGTGGTGCTCAGTCAATATCCCAACCACTTTCTGCACAGAGAAGATAAAATATTTCAGTGTTTACTGACAGCGTAAAAACTTAGATGTTCATAGATTTCAGAGTGTTGAAAAATACCCTTAAGGGTCCTATAGCAATGTGAACTTCGCAGAGATGAACAATAAAGTCAGAGGTGGCATACACATAGGTTCAACACCCGTTGATGTCACTTCCAAGCACGAGTATGTGAGCATGTATTTCCACCTATATGGAAAACATAGCCAAGAAATCCTGTAATCTAGGGCGTGTTCCATTCCTTGCGCTCACGTACACGTAGGTCTCGTTCCGTTGTGCATGGGCATCACAACCGTAGGGGACGAGGGGAACACGTTCCCCCCCCCCCCCCAATAATACGTCTTTTCATTTCGTCTCCTCCAATATACACAGGTTGTTTCTTAACTTATATTACAAACTTTAGGACGTTACCTTTTTCCACAAGTGATACATAGTTTCACAATGAAATTTTTGTCTACTGTAATTTGCACAGCAGAAATTCAAACTTGGAATTTTTAATTTAATTTGTATTTTTGCAAAATATTGGAAACAACGAGGAGTTAAATTTCAGTTCTGTGCACAATGTTTAGTGTTATTGAGATCTTCAACGCATCAAGAAGCCGCTCTTCAGAACACTCCCCGTCATGCAAATAACACCTTCTCATTGAGTGGAACTTCTGTGGTAAACATTTCATGTTAATTTTCTGAGCAATACATACCAAGAAACATAAATAGTCGTCTTTTTGAAAATCAGTAGAATTCACCATTTACAAGAAATAAATCTTAAAAAATAATCAGATGCTGTAATAGCATTGTTAGCACACAAATTTCTGTGGCAAAGAAATTCACACATAAAACATACCAATTATGGTGTGTGATAGGCATGCCAGTGTATGGTATTTAAGGTTTACTTTGTTGAAATATGTGACATGGTTCTAAAGAACTGTAGCACAGGATTTGTTTTTCAAAGTGCAAAACGCATTTAAAAACATGCTGTATGCAATTACATTGCGGGTGTAGCAGTTTTTGCCTACATGCCAGGTATTATATTGTTGACACAGACACACTAGAATGCATTTTATAGCAAATTGCACATTCTAGCGACTTGTAAAAATAAGACCTATTGTGTTGCTTAGGGTGAACTGCTCAGAAAAGCAACATGAAATGTTCACAAAACCCAATGCCACAAATGTTGTAGTCAATAAGAGGGTGACCACCCCTGTTATATTCATGAAGGGAGTTTTAAAGAGCAGTTTCTGAATTTGGTAGAAGATCTCTGTTACACTTATCACTGTGCACAGAATTGTAAGTTAAATTTCCAAAAATACAATTTCAAAATTCATTTTTCACGGGTGAATGTCTCCCTTAAAAATTGCGTTATAGGCAAATTGATAGTGTAACTAGCCTATGCCACTTTTTTGATAAGGAATCATCTACCAAAGTTTTTAACATAAGCTAAATAACAGCCTCTATATTGAGTTTCGTTGTAGTATGAAACATACTAATTCTGTGATCATTGATATATTTTTATTTCTCAATAACCTCATTAACAAATCCTGTGCTGTAATAACTTAAAAACTATAGATGACACCCATTTGCTGCACATCTTGGTGTATGCAGTCCATTCGTGATAAAATTAGCACTTTTGAATTAAAATATTGCGCAACATTTCTCAAGCGAATGCTTGGTTATTTACTTCCAGTAACGTTAGTAGAAAATTAGGTAAGACATTTTGTGTTGCCTTACTAAGTGTACAGTGACAAAAATAGAGGTACCTCGAATGCTCACCACTTTACCGAGAATGGACTATATTATTCGAAAGAGCTTACACCCAACAAAGAAATATATTTTTCTTTATTTGTGTGTGATATTATTAAAGATCTGTAGATGCATAGCTTAATAATATTTTTTAAATTAATTTTAGGCTATGTTTTGTGAAGTTTATGTGTTCAACTAAATAACAGAAGTTTTTATAAGTAATTCGAAAGTGTACAACTGTACTTGTTTCAGTTTAAATATCTGCAAGAAAATATTTTTACAGTTTTGTATGGTTTCCTCCATTACGTCATTCTTTCACTGTGGGCAGATTCTATACTATGCCAACGCTAAATGTAGTAAAGATTGACAAACTTTAAAGATATTCTTTATACATGTTTATCTGCTCAAATTCGGTGAATTTTTTACTCAGAATTTTGGCAGGTTTCGGAAATATATTTTTTAAAAATATAATAGGGTCAACAGGCAAGATACTATAATGACAGTGAATACAAGTTTTTAAAATTAATTATTTATACTGTGTCGAACATTCTTACTGCTACTGCAGCTTGTAAGTTAACATTCAGGTTTCTACTGGTATTTAAATTCATTATTTTTTGGTGTGTATAGGACTCCAACATGTACTGTACCATGTTTACTGTTTTTTTTTTTGTAAATCTGTTCACCTAAAAATTTTTCAAAAAAAGAAAATAACTATTTCAACAGTTATATAATTAGAATATTTTAGGAATGTGAAATGCTTAAATAACACAATTTTGCATCTTGGAACCCTAAAATTTCTTAGGGGAGAACCCCCGGACCTCCCACTTTCTTTTGGTGATAGGTGTTCCTCAACAATTAAATAAATTTCAGTCCCCCCAAAATAATATGAGCTTGCGATGCCCACGCCATTGTGTGCACAAGCGCACGTGAACATAGAACGTTGTTCCATAACTGTACGCAGGTTCTTTTCTATAGCAATGACCAGCACAGCGTCATATTTTGGAACGCGTTTGTTGTTCTGGTTTAAGACTCTTTCAGTTTGTGATTGAAAGTTAGGCCAGTCAATAAATGAAAGCACATGTTAACTAATGAGTGAATATGATAAGAAAATAGGTTTTTCGGCATTGCAGTCAAGAAAATTTGAGTGTTGTATTTACAACGCAAAATTTAAACTAATGGTGGTTAGGCATGCAAAATTGTGTAACATTTGCACCTTTGTGACCTGAGACTTTGTGAAAATAAATTGCTCTGATAACAGGTTAGGCTCTTCCTTGTTTTACTTAGGCATATGTCATGTGTATTAAAATTAATTTAATTTTTTTTTAGTTTATTCCCTGCACCTGTAAATAAGGATTTGTGGCCAAATTAAAATTTTATCCTTACCATAAGGCAAATTTAGTGGGTCGTCTTATATCAGGATAAATACGGTACAACAATTACAAAAATGAGAACTAACCCAAAACAAATATGAATGAAAATGATGTAGCGACATGGAATTAGGAGTAAGAGTACAGAGGTATCATAACAGTAATCTCAATTTTGAATATGTCTTGTAGACATGAAAAATATTCTTTACCAGAATGTGCACCTTTCTAATTTACAAAGATATACAGTACTAGATATTTCACCTCACTATCAGCAGCTAAAAAGGAAGAAAGAAAAAACAGGCTTACTGGAATTATAAAAAGTTAAGAACAAAAAACACCAACAGACTTCTCTCAACTGAACAGAAAATGCATGTTTGTTTCCACCAAAAACTAAACTTTAACTTTTGACAACAAAACCACAGGGAAAGAAAGAAGAAAAACAACGAAGACTTTGAAATAAACCTTGTTTAACTCTTAAACATCTTTATCTTTTCTGGTTCTATTTTTCACATCATAGCAAGTGAAATTGAATTTTCACATACACCAAACACTATCAATGAGTCTGAAAACTTTGCAGTGGCTCACCAGCAAACGTCATGAAATTCTAGCATTCAACGGCACACACTGAGAACCACTGTTACTCGAATGCACAGTTTCAATATACAGTAATAGGTTATCAACAAACACATGGAAGTGAGCATCACATCTCAAACAATCAACAAACACAGAAACCAATCCAAAATTTTTTAAAACAAATAGTAAAAGACATATTTACATAATGTTGAATAAAAACACAGAATTAAAACTAAAAAAATATCAGTCAGTCAAAACTCATGTTATGACATACAGTTATATGCATGACTAGTTTCACATTACAGTCCACATAGGTCTAAATACAAATTATACTAATAACACACTGGGATACTAAACATGAAAGTGGCAACACTGCATACCCTTCCAATATTTTTTTTTATTTCAATATTTCATATTTACTTTTTAAGCTTGATTTTCAAATCATTTTATATAATTTTTTTTAGGTACCAATACATACTACCAAGTACAAAAATAGCAAAATAATTTCATACACATTAAAAATATACATTTTCATTCATATATAGTGTTAACAATAAATTCTTCCTACACAATTTTGGCATGAAGATGAAGCACACTAACTTAACAGAAAATGCATAAACTGAAATACACACATACTTTTGGGAAAGTGTGTGTAATAAATAAATTAAGTTTTGAACTTTACAAAATGGGGAACATGCAACCAGTCATAGTTAACTGAGCAAATTTACAGTTGAGGAATCCCTTCCATCTTGGTTTCAATTATATTTGCATACAAACATTTTTAGTTTCAATTATTTTCTACATATGTACACTAAGTTCCTCTCCAGAACAAGCAGTCCACAGTTGGCAGTCTGCAGTCACACTCTGACAGCTTACCTTCACAGTGTGCTGTTTTGAATAAGAATTTACATATTTTGGCAATAAAGAAATCAGTAACTATGTACTGTATATAAGCATTAATTTTTTTTCGATTATTTATTTTGTACGTAACTCATTACTATGTATATTACATTTACAATCAACTTTTATCTCCGGGTGGATTATCTGATCTGTGGTTTATCCGTTGCCTATTTTGAAGACCAAACACAACTTTTTAAGTTCAGAGTATGGACTTTCGAATGACGTTTGCAGGGAATAAAACAGTTGTAAAACCTAGAATTATAAAAATGTGTCGGAACTACTATATAGAGCCATATCTGTCAAATTTTCTTAAATGAGAGAATAAATACAATACGTACTATCATTATCAGATAGCATACTACTGTATCATTATCAGAAGTCTCAGCTAAACAAAGAAATATCAGAACTTAAGTTAGAGATTCAATCAGTGATCAACTTAAAGGATTTCAACAGTACTTACAAATCTATTTCCATGATCAACAAAAGTAATTAATTAAAGTCAGAAACTAAAATTGGCAAACTTTCAAGTTCAGTGTATGTAAAAAGCATCCAGTTCCAGAAAACAAAAATACTATCCTCAGTACATCTATGTAGTAAAAATTTTTCAGAATGTGGAAAACCAATTTCAGAGAAGGTTATGAATTATTGCAGTGCACCACAACAAATTCTTGTTTTTGATATAGTCTCACAGTAAGAAGTGTGGTATAGGTCATTCGGAATAAAGTGAGCAGTAAAGATTTAACCTTTGATAAAAATCACTAGCCGTTACTGCATGTAAGTCAACATTAACAACTGTTACATTATTGTTTGTATGGCTGGTAGTCAATCATTGATGTAGTTCCGTGTATTTTCTTATTTGAATAAAGCATTAGTGAAAGAACATCAAATGCAAATGACCTCTCTGTATTTAATGTACTTCAAAATATTTTTGATCTTATTGACATAACTACTGAATGTATAATTTTTTTTAAATTAGCGCCAGCACAAAACGAAGCAACCAAGCCGATTGTTGTTGGCACATGCCATTAGCGCTTCGCGCCACACAGACAGTTTAAATTCTACTGACAGAAGGCATCAGAGTTAGGTTTTCGCCGCTTCGCCTTCCCTTGGAAGCTAATTCAGTCATTGAGTGTGTTTGTCCATTGCATAATAAATATGGGTTTCTTATAAACACGTTCAATAGTAGTAGAAGTGACAGTTTATGAATATCATTGCTAAATGATGTGAGGTCATTAGTAATCTGTAAATTATGTTTTATGATCACCAGCCTGAGTATCTGTAAATGGAACCAGCATTTTTTTCTGTTTCACACATTAAGAAAATACGGTATTATGCTGAACGGAACGTGAATTGCGTGCGTCGTGTCTGTATTTAGTGGCGGTTTTTAATTACAAATTAATATACTGCACACACACATTTACAAGATTCTTAATGGCAATAGTGTGTGTCGTAATAATTAGAATAGATGCACAGAAACCAGTATTATAAAGCGTTAAATCGCAGGTACTTATAACTAAGATTACCATTGAGAATAGCATATGTATATTCCGCACCCGTGCATTTAATGAGAAGATATCATAGATAACATTTATCGGAGCAGTGTGATGTAAATGTAAACACTGTACAAGCCTGTGTAAATAAAAGCACCTGGCAATGTTTATGTTTACATGCAGCGGGAAGATATAAACAGGCAGAAAATATAAATTAATCAGGGGTTTTTTGAGTGCTAACTTTATTCCAAATCACCTATAAACAAGCAGCAAGTGGCCAACCAGCAATCACATCAGCTGGGCCTTCAAAACCAAACATATCTCCCGACGAGTTCTGCACTCTTGAAATACTCACATTCAATGCTAACATTGTTACCCTTCCAGCTGACAAAGACAGTGCCACACACTACTTTCCTGGCCACAACAGATAATGACACAATAAATTACCTAAACACATCAGATAAGCATATACCGTACACTTAAACAAAGATCACATTGTCAGTAATGATAGTAATTTGTAACAGTCCTTTAAAATAAACAGAATCACATGCCAGAAAAACATGACGAGCACAAACACCAGATAGAAGTAAACCGCCTTACATTTATGATCTGCTGAAAATTCATAAACCAGGTAAGTGTTTAAAATTCTCTATGCCGAAATTTAGTGAGCCAATCACTAGTTGGGCACCAACTTTCACTAAAAATTCTGGCCATTTCCGTTGTGAAATCCTTGCAAAAAATAAAATAACATAATAGCACCCCTAGGAGTTCCTATTTAAAAAACCTATTTACAAATGTTCCAATCACCTTTCATCTCAATATTTTCCTGGAGAATTTCGAGCAAAATGCAATGAATAAAACCAACATTCCACCTAAAATCTGGCTTTGTTATGTAGATGATACATTCCTGATCTGGCAATATGGAACTGACAAACTGGATGATTTTGCCAATTTTCTCAACTCAGTCAGACCATTATAGAGTTCAAATACAAAAAAAGGATACAAATGGCAGCCTTCTGTTCCTAGATATATCAGTATCAAACAAAGACAACAAAATTACTACAAAAGTATACAGAAAACCTACCACAGGCGAATACCTCCACTTTGATTCCAACCATTTGACTAAGTACTAAAACTGGAATAATTCACACTTTAGCAATCCAAACTGAAAAATTATGCTCCACCTAAGACTCATAGCCAACAGTTCTAGAAAAAAATTAATTTTCCATGAATGGCTATCCTTACGTAAGTGCCACAACATAGTACATGAAACGTGCCACACCCCCCATTAATACACAAAATACTACGGAAAAACCAGCAGGTGCCCTAGTAATTCTGCATGTTCGTGGTCTTTCCGAGAAAATAAGATGACTGAGCAAAATCCGAATACAAATTCAAAACTACATTAAAAAGAGTTTTATGAGTGAACCCAGTCACTGAAAGCTACAAACCCAGGACAATGTTTATTGAATACCATGTGGAAGTGTGTACATGGAGAAACTGGAAGTCATCTTTCCACAAGAATAAAATAATATAAAAAATAACACCAATGAAGGCAAAACTCTAAAATGTATGGGAGAGTAATTATTAAACACTAAGGCAAAATACCACTAAAAGTTTAGAAACACACCCCATTACAAGGAAAATAAAGGAATCACCATTAATTGTGAACAAATTGTTGAGTTAAAAAAACATTTAGAAACCCTTAACAAATAACCATAAAACTAATATGAGACATCCCTCCCAAATACATATACATATACTTTTTTTTGTAATACCAATATACAAATAGCCACTATAAGGTGCAAAGCCAATCAGGAGAAAATTCGAGACTGCCATTGTCCCTGCTAGGAGAATAAATTATACTGTACGTACTGCCTATTTTTGTACCAGTTTTCATTTTCAGTCTGCATGAAGATGGTAGCAGGTGTCACCTTCCAAAATTCCTTTCCTTACCTTCCTGGTAAATAAACACACACTTAACCTGCAAAGCTTGCAACATGTGAAGGGAGAGACAAAGATTACAGTGCCGATGTCAGACACATTGTTGTCAGGCAGTCCCAAAAGTTTACCCCCAGCTCAGATGAGGATGTGGCAATTTGGAACAAGAACTGCATGTTCTGCCTTAAAAATGGCGGACATACGCAGTTTCTTCACTAAGAGCAATTGCCGCTCTGTGCTATACCAGAGTATCTCGTTCGCACGCACACACACGTGCTCACACACAAGTACATACACACACACATGCATGTATGTATGTTTGAGAGATAACACAGCATTATCTCTCTTCCACACACAGACACACACACACACACAAAAACAGGATGTGGCTTGCTAGTAACAAAAAAGCTTGGGTGGTAATTTTCATGGCAATTGAAAAATCGTGAATGAAAGTGTTTGAGTGTGGGAAGAAAAAAAAAAGTGACCTCACTGTACGGTATGTGAAAATATGAAACGGCTACAAAATGTTAAATTTCATTTTTAAAATGCTATAAAAATAATTTCAAAATTATATTTTTACGGGCTTCTAAATATAGGTTATCATTATTATCAAGCAGCATATTACAGGAGGAACTTTCTAACTAAGCACTAAGATCAAAAAGTTGTCAATCATTTATAAATTTTTTTCACAATGGACATTTGTCATCCTTACTGGAGATTATGTGAAGGAAGGGGGTAGTTACATAATGTTCACGCAGGCCAGAAAGAAAGAACCTGTACACCCTCAGACCCATATTAAACCTCTGCGAGGCCCCTCGCATCATCCATTCAAGAAGCCCCTTTTGTCAGAATGCACTTACCCCAAACTTAGAAAAGGGGGTCTGGGGACCCTCCCCCGCAAAAATTTGTACTATAAGGTGCAAAATGGTGCTATTTTAGGAGTTTTCTTTAACCAAACTTTTTAATATACTGTTGGAAGAATTTATAATATTTTACACTGGGCTACACATAATAAACTGTATTACATTAACTTAAGTGTAGTTCCTGTAACACAAAAATACAATTCCAAAGTTTTTTCAATGAAAATAATTTTTTTACTCTACGAGTCTTACATTATAAAGTTAATAGAGGTATTATTAAAATTTTGATGACATCAATACGTACTTGCATTAGTAAACAGGCCTATAATGGTTTTTACATGATGCGAGCTGCTACTGATTAATTTCTGAGGTTAAATTGAAATCATTAAAGAGTAACATAACTCGAATTAGGATACCAAAAGTCAGAATAACCACGCTCCACAAAGAAAATTTAGTTTTAAATTGCTACTGAATGATGTAACAAAATCAAACTTTTATTTCAATAATGAAAAATAAGTGTTAACGAATACTTCAAAATAAATTTCACTTCCCCCGTAATTAAACACTAAAGCCTACTTCAAAGTTATTAGCCTCTTACACTTAATGTCTATCAATATTATTTACACTATATAAAATTCTAGAATGTAAATTACATAGGCTTCGTTCTATATTTTTGAGGCATAGTCTTTGATGACATCACTGAAGTCTAGCGCTCTAAGTATATCACATTTGTACTGACAATGCTAAAACTGTTTAATCATTCCTATTGCATAACACTTTCTTTTAGATTTTTAATAATCTTCAGTTTAGAACATGATCGTTCACCCGAAGCATTCGACACCATCATTGATAAAAACATTGTCGGAGAAATTTACACATTCGGAAATGCTGGCAACAATCCATTTTCATACATATGATGATAGATAGCTTGCAAAATTTAACTTCTATGAGGGAGTACCGTAGATCGTGACCCGACATCCTCACCTTCTTCCAAATCTTCTTCGCACATTGCAATATTTTTTCCCCTTCAGCTTCACCAGAATTTGCACAATCGGAACCGTTGTAAAGGTGTATAAGCTGCAGATTGTCTTTATTTCCTGTAAGATAACATTTTTAATGTAGGCATTCTTCAGCAAGCTCCGACTTGCTTACATCTTTTTTGTATACAGAAGCTACATCTTTACAACAAACTTTCAGTTCGTCTTCTTGAAGATCAAATCAAATCCTCCAGAAATAAAAATTTATTCAAAACTCTTTTACATGCTTCTGTGCATGTGTAAATATTCAAGACCAAAGAGTCTACGATTGGAAGGTAAGTCTCAACTCTCAGTTTATCTATTCCTAACTGGGTTTCTGCTGTCGTCGAAAAATGTAAATTGAGTGCTGCGTCTATTGTTCTGATCTCTGAATTCTCGCTCTTAGCGTTTTCAGTTGATACCAAAGCGTAACTTTTGTAGCTGTCAGAACTGCCTCTTATCCATTCAACATACTATTTTAAAGACTCGAGAACTTTAACTGCTACTGACAGGGTAAGAGTAGGTATTTGCAGGGCCTTGTTGATTCTTCCCATGATGATATTCCAAAAGTGAGTGAGAAACACTGTCTCAAATCTTTCCTTGCATTTTTTCAAACCCGCAGCTTTTAATTTTGTATCAGCAGACTGCCCAGTATCATTTCTAATCACATCCAATACTGACTCAATCACTTGATATATTTCACTCAATGCTAACACAGCATCTGCCCTAGCTGACTATCTAGTGTTAGAGAGTGGTTTTAGCTATTTACTCAAACCAGTCATTGCGGATAGCAAAATGTTCCATCTGCTAACTGATGCTGAAAAGAAACTGTACACAGGGATTGAATGAAGGCAAAAAATATTGTAGCCTTTTGGTTGTTTTCTGCTGTTACTATACCGACAAGATTCAAAGAGTTGGTTTCCTTGTCTTATTCTTGCTACCGCACCAACAAGATTCAAAGAGTGGGTTTCCCTGCCTTATTCTTGCTTGCAACCCGGTGTATTTGCCATTCATGTTTGATGCAATGTCGTAAGATTTTCCCCGACAGTTTTCTAGAAGAATACCACTGTTTCTCAACACGACTGCAGAAGATATAAAAACTAAATTCCGAACTACGAAAGAGTTTCACAAATTAGCAACAGAATATAAATAAATCTGAAACGAGGTAAATAAAAATAACACTCTTAACACAAATTTGCTTATTCATTTGTACGACAGTTTGCTGGGAAAGGAACAAATTATGTAATATTGCATCGTGAATTGAATTGCGTAGAAAGTGGACATTGTAGCAGACGTGAGAGATTTCATTGCAATAATTGTGCAACCGATCGCATGCAATGAGCTGTGTAAGGAGTCAATTGCGTCTAGTAAATCCAGCTTTATGTAAATGTACCATGTTAAGTCCAGAGACAGAAATCACTTACTGTTACCGTACATAGATTTTAGGAAACAGCAATTTTTTTAAGTCACAACATAAAAAACTAACATTCGCTTATTCTTATAGCACAGACCATCGAACTGTTTCTCTACTCAGTAGATTGATTCTTCGCTAGGTAAAACATACATTGCTGAAAGTGCTGGCAACAGAATGCGAGCAGTGCACCTGCACCATCATTCGACAGCTAGCTTCTTGACTCGATTCCTATTGATTGGTTTGCTAGTTTGTAATGTATAAATTACTAAAAATTTAAATAGGTCCATAAATTATAACATATATTCTAACATTATTTTTATTCTTCAAGCTAAGACAGGAGTTAATTTTTATTTGTGATTGTGTGTTGTCACACACAATATATTTCTAGGTTTTCTCTGGTGATTTATGAGCGCCCCCCCCCTCCCTCCCTTGTCTGGCGGGGCCCCCGGTGGCCGCGCCTATACTTTAATCCAGCACTGTACACCCTTCCAACTTCATTGTACTGGTTACCACAAACTTCCCAGTACCAACCTAACCCTATGACCTTCACAATACAACACAGGACGAAGAGTACACAAATCACAGAGGCTCAGTCGGTATCCGTGCTGCCGCCAGGCCCTGAGGAAACAAGGATGCAAGAACACTTGTTCTGAAATAGTACCAAAGTATAACACTGTCCAGGCCTAGACAGCAGTAAAGTTTTAACAATACACCATGTTAAAAAGCCCAAATACCAAGGTCACACTTACATCAACATCTCTTATTGAGAACGGAAAAACTTCCACATTAGTATAAAGCAAAGAGAGTGCTAGAATAACATTTACATTCACTTCTCCTGTTGCCAGTCGTAGACCATAAGACACAAATAATGTAGTAGGAAGGTACACCTTGTACCATTTCTATTCACCATGTCTCCCATAAACACACCTAGAGCTAAATGCTGCACTACTGGTCTCAGATAGTAACTTCTAAGGTCACTCCAAGTGGAAGACTACCATTTTGTCTCGCAATGTCAGCAGCTTTGTATTAATACTGATATACTTAACTGTCGTTTATTATCTGAAGTAATATAATTGCATGTTTGTAACGAAAGAGTAATGCCGAGTTAAAACTGAAAATAGGATAAAAAGGTATCAAAACAACACTGCTAAAAAACTAAGTTACAACTTTGACATTACTGCCAGGAATGCATTTGAGAACAAATAATGCTAATTCCTGTCAATTGAATAATTCAGATGCTGATTAATTAATCACAACATTATTTTGACAGAACACAATTTCTCTGACTTATATAAGAATTTCTTGGGTACTAAAATTGTGGTAATCAACACCATAAAACAAACGCTGAATACATGTTCCCCATTGTGCAAATATTTTACACAGTAAAATGAAATACAATGTAATCAATAAAGTCCTGCTTTCACACTATAGTTTAATTGTGTGCGGATATTTCTCCAGGACTAATTTAAGTAGAGCTGCTATATTACGATACGAACAATCAGAGTACTACAGTACACATCACTGGCAGAACAAACAACAGCCTCGTAACTACAATCTTACCATAGGTAAGGCCACAGCTGATCTCAAAGCTATGGTTCCCAGGATGCTGCTTGCTAGCCGGCTAGCCAGCACTCACCTGATATGAGACATCCACTTGCATCACACTGCTTCAATGTAAACGGCATGTGCTGCATGACTAAGGAGAAGTCAAATGCTGCAGCAACACGCTTTTGTGGCACAAGGCCATTGGCCTCACGATTTACCTGAAGATTTAAAATATAAATAATAAATTACATAAAATTATACAAAAATAACAAAAGAAGTGACTACTACAAAATGAAAGAATTGATAAATTTTGTAATTTTGTTAGGTGCTATATTTTACACTATACTACCAACATGTAAGAAGCTTTACATATTTTCATTAAAGGTTTTGATTCTTATTTGTTTATTAAAAATAAATCCATTTTTATAGATGTTATTACAAAATCTAGTACACTCATGCAAATGTGAAAACACAGTCTGTAGCTACTTTCACTAAGAGCTTTTCAGCCCTAGTATGTTGAAAACTGTAGTGTTACAAAAGTCTCCAGTTACAGTGAATGAGCAGCAACTCTCAATTAAGGTATTAGAGCAGAATCCCGTAAAAGCGAGCTTTGTAATAACTAGAACTCGGTGATGGGAAACCTTAAAAAATCGCAAAAACTTTCAATGAAAAATTGTAATTTTATCAGAAGGAACAAGTATGGCGGCATCGTACGAAGCATGCTTGCGGCCAGTTTTGCGACTGTATGAAGCGCGCGTTTGTTATCTGCGGAAGCTACGCCACCTCCAACAGTTTCTTGTGTCTGTAGTCACTTTCTGTCATCGTGCTTTCAACTTCAACTTGTATTTTCTGCTTTGGTTTATTGATAATTTTGGATTACAATTTTTATTTACAACTTTTTATTACAAATTTTTATTATGACTCTGGATTACTATTTTGGATTACGACTATTACAGTGAAATCCTCTTAAGATGTTCCCACTTATAAAGTTTTCCCCCTTAATAAGTTTGAATTATTTTTACAATGTCTACGTATACAATAGTAATTTTGCCCTTTTAAGAAGTTTTCCCAGCTAAGAAGTTTAAATATTTCAGTCCATTCAGAAAATTCTAATCTACACACAAGATCATCTGCTGCCTGGCTGACTCTTCCACCGCCCATGCAACAACTCAGTACTCAATGAGAAATGTTTAAACAGGTAGAGAAGATAAGCTATCTTCGTTCTTTGTGAGGATGAGATGCAGTGTCCGTGATAACTCATCACTATCGACAGTAATTGCCGGCGAGAAATGAAGACGTGTTATAGGTTTGGAAACAGCAGAAATTCTTGTAGAAGAAAATAAAGAAAACACATTTCAAACGTAGATGATTTGATTTGCTGTTTAGGGTACCAACGTCTAATTACAGTAAAAGATAATGCTCAACAAATGTGTAAATAAAGTTAAAAAGACGGTCATATAAACATGTGTGCCCTTCAACATTTCTCATACCAAATTAAACAATATCCTAGAAGAGTCCAAACTATGTCACTTATGCTTTTCTTATGTCTATTATAGTGGTAGTTGTTCTCTTCCCTGACAAACTTGGCTGATGGAAAGTGCCTTTATTCTGCTAGTTCAGCAGAGTGAAAAGAACCTGCTTGTAAAATGATAATGCAGTGATAGATAAAAGAGCACCTACCTCCGTGCGGTACTTTGTAATCACCTTATTTTCGCACAAGTTGAACATTGTGCACAGGCGGGAGTGACAACTTTACTGCTGGACCAAGGTGAAACAGCTATGGTGTTGATCAGCGACCGCGCAAACTTTAGTTTCAGCCCGGCAGCAGTGATACAGACTTGTGAATGTAAATTCCAGACCAAGAATGTAACTGCGCTTGCTGTTGAGCAAGGTGATGGCTGTGCAGGAGGCAGAGTGAGAGAGAGATGAAATTACTGCTCGACTAGCAAGGGCGAGGTGGAAGGAGGATTGTCTGAATGCAGACGAGGTGACATCATGCAGAGGTGCCAACCGATTTATCAAAACCTTCAGTAGTAATTTTGCAAAACATCTGTAGTTTTCAGTAATTTTCTGTAGTAAATGTGTTACCTTAAATGTGTATACACGATCACAGCACCTATTCGTCAGAAACTTCGGCATTTGTTGCTGGATCTACAGCATCACTTATACATATTTTATTCTCTCTCAAAATTTTTTACTTCGAAAATGCTAGACTCTTTTTACCGTACATATTACGGTAACAATCATCTTTGCCACAGTAAGTTATATTTGCACTATTCACAAAACACATGTTGTTGAGATACAATACAAGAACTTAAACATGTCCACAATTGTGAATATTCTAAACGATATTTCTGAAAATTCTTTTTTTAAACTCAATAGTTGAATTTACACATTCGCGTAAACATATTTTTGTTAAAATATGACAACTTGGTTAATTCAGAATGGTCGATCAGCAGAACAAGAAACAAGTGAATACTGGCGCAGGCATTAAGCCTTTGTATCACGGCCACAGACCTTATCACTTCGGGAGAAATTTTTAAGCCTCTGCTATGGCTTCAGTCAAACATCTGCCGCAACCAGCGTGCTGAATCTGTGGACGACGTGATGTAAACAATAACAAGCAAGCATATTGGTAAACACACAAATTTAAATTGAAAAAGCAAAATTCCATAATATTTCTGGGGCTACCGAAATTCCATAATTGTGATTGATTATTTGTATAAACTACATAAAAATCGTAGTACTTGGCACCTCTGCATCATGCATGGGATGCCTGCCTGCCACACTTGTGCTCATGTGCTGTCCACTTGGCTCACTTGCAAACTTCAGGCTATAACTAAGACTTCTCCTATCATTCACACATTCGTAACTATAAGCATTCCTGTTGTAGTGGTACTGCCCCACCAACTCACACCATGGCAACGAGCAGTAGAACTTCTCTTCTGCATAAGCCAGCGGTGAGCACGAAGAATCTCTTATCTCGTTTAACGGGTGGTTCGTAGGCGGACGTCGAATACAGCAAATAAATTTATGACCCTTTTCTTTTCAGCATATTTAATGCCTGGATGCACCGTTACAAGGCATTGGCACACTACCACGTGGCCTCAAAACATACAACACAATAATCCGCCAAATACAATAGAAAAAAAAATAAAACGGTGGGCCTTCGTAGTAATAAATAAATACTTAAAAAAAATAAATTGCTCCGCACAATGGTTCTTGTAAAGCAAAACGGCCCTCTGGCTCCTGCGCTAATCACGCATGCCTTGAAGCTGAGTGTGTCCTCTCTGGACCACCGCTACTTGAAGAAGACCCTTTCTCCCTCATCTCGCACGCCCCCACGCGAGAACAAAGGCTCGCCCAAAATGGCGGCGACTTTCGGGAGCCAAATAAAATTATAAACACACGTCCAGACACTTTAGAACACACAGTATTCGGCCTACTGCCTCTTAAACTTATATAAAACACAGTTTCCAAAACCTTTTCTTATGATACATCAATAACAAAACAATTAAATAAAAAAAAACTGTGACACTGGCAGGAAAATAAAGGGGGGCGGGGGTATTTGCCGCTCCCACGTCACTCCAAGGCCCGGGAAATACCCAAGACTGGAGCGCCCCTCTCCACTGGCCTAGGCGCCTGCCAGACTGGATACTTTAGTCAAAACTTCACTTATTTTCAAATAAAACCAAAACCAAAATAATTACAACAAAAAGTTACTTAGATAAGTTACAAAGATCCTCAAGACGAATCGTGAAGACACCCAACAAGGCTAGTCTACGATGAAATTTAATTAACATGAAACATTAGGTCAAGAACTAGATGCACCTTAAATTTACTTAGATATGATAAATGAACACACAGGGACTTATGTAACATCATATTACTGTGCCTGAACGCGACCCTGACCATATTAATTACAATAGGAAACAATATATACATACAAAACCTTGGCCCACCGGTACAATTATTACTGTTATAACTACAGTAGAGTCTCGTTATAGCGAAATGTCATGGTTCTGGGTTCGAACTTCGCTATAGCCGTGTCTTCGCTATAGCCGAATTTGGCCAATTCTGACCCCTAAACCCAAAAATGGCATTAAAACGGTCTTTAATCTTATTTAATTACAAAGTAGTACGTTATTTTGAGGAAATATATGTTTATTTTAACAGATAACTACGCGCTGGTTACAATTATACCCAACAAGTATGGGTGCAACTATTCGCTATGTCAAAACGGGCCAAAAACTCCGCCGCATTATGTAAGTATGGCTATCTATCGCTGGACCGCCTCAACGGTGTCTTGCCCGTGCGGCCACGCAACAAGAGTGCACGCGCCGGCAGTCAACATGATTACA